>CCAG010018611.1:0-39839 GCA_001077435.1 Glossina morsitans morsitans | reverse complement strand
TTTAAAGAAAAGTTTGTTTTTCTAATAAAACGAGTTAATTCCCCGAGATGACGTACATTTTTTGCTGCAAAGAGATCGAGGAGACAGTTATACAAGCTGAAGAAATTGAAGGAATCTCTCATGCCGTCAAACCTGTGACATCTAAAGATTAGATGCTCAGCGAATTCGACAACATTGCAAACTTCACAAACATCACATGGTATAGCACGAATCATTTTTAAATAAACTTTATCATAAGTGTGACCACTCATAAGTCTATAGAGAATTTTGATTTCCCAGGAATTAAAAGAAGATACAGAAAAGGGTTTGAATGGAAGTGTGGGATTTAATTTATAGAAAAGGCGGTTGGATTTAACGCGGGCAATCTCTTTAAATTCGTCGTTGAGCTGTTGAAGAATATGGTTGCGAATTACCCGAATTGCTTCATTGGGAGTGTATTTGATTGACAAAGCTGTCCCATCGACACGAGCTCTCCCTGCGTGAAAGTCGGCTTCTTCATTTAAAGAAAAGCCACAGTGGCCAGGTGACAGTCTTCAACCTGAGACTCATGCAACATCTTATAAATGTCAAACACATATTGATTTTCTGCATCTCTTTTTTTGATTAGAAATAAAGCTGACTTATTATCAGAAAAAATGACAAACCTTTTGGTGCCATCAGAGATAGCAACTTTAATCGCATGTCTGATGGCAAGCAACTCAATAAAAGATGAGGAAAGTTCCTCCGCTACTTTTACTCGATGTACAGTTTCGGATAGATGTTTTACGACTGAGAAGCCAGACACATTGTGTCCGGCAGAACCATCGGTGGCATATATGTCTTAGCCATTGTTGTAGTAAAAAAGAACTTTCTCCTGGCATAACAACCTTATACAAGAAAGGTTAACATTTTGTTTTGAAGTAGAAATCGATTAGAGAATGTTCATGAAGACCTTGCATTTGTCAGTGGTGAAGTTCCAGAGAGGGGATGAACCTATCTTATCAAAAATATGACGAAGTTTTTGATAGCAAAAAGTGTAGCTGCAAGATACAGTGTCACTGAGGAATCCAACTTCCTGAAAGAAAGAAGGGTTCATCATCTTGATCTTGATTAACTCTTTGGCAGTGCAAAAAAGAGCCCTTTCGGAAACGGGCCACTCTCCCGATATGGCATTGAGAATATTTTGAGGTGTTGACGGGGTCAGCCCAGTGCAACGTTTTAAAATACGATTTTCAAAAGTTTGAATACGTTTTTCAATATATTTTGGGAAATTGCAACACGTGGAATGTGCAAATTCAATTTTGGACCTGACTAAAGATTTGTATATCGTCAGAGCATTTTTGGGAGGCAAGCCTAATTGATTATTGGTCATGAGTTTGATGATGTTACATCCAGCCTGACAGTCTTTGAAGGTTTTCTCGTAATGTCCACGGAGGGTTAAGCTGTCATTTAAGATTCTACCGAGAAATCGAAGGGATTTCACTTGCTCAACTTTAGTACCCTTGATAAAAAGGCTGATTTGACGTTTAGATCCCTTGGCAAAATAAATAGTGTTAGTTTTGCTAGGGTTAAAATATAGATTCAGATTGGCGCATGCATCAAAAAAGGAATTGGCTTTTATCGAGAGGTTATTGACAGCAGCTGAAAAGGATGAGTCCGCGGATAAAATTAGGAAGTCATCAGCATATTGAAAAATATGAGTTTTGTCATCTTGAAAATCATGCAAAGAAGCTGTGTAAAGGTTGAAGAGTACGGGACTCAGACAACTGCCTTGTGGAACTCCACCATATATTTCAACTCTTTCAGTGCCCATTACCAGCACGCGCTTCGATAAAAAATTAAGTGTCCACAGCCGTATCTGAAGGGGAATCAAAAAATTTAACAAAATTCTGCCAAGTTTAATCAAATTGACACAGTCATAGGCTTTGCTGATGTCCAATGAAAGCATGACAACTTTTTTACCTGCTTTTTTAAGACTAGCTATGAGAAAAGATAGTTCATTAACGCATGTAGTTGGCTAATTTTTTTTCTTGAAGCTTGGTATTTGCGGAACAGTGTCGACAGGGAAGAGTTCCACCAAGGTTTAGGTGAGAAGGACTCAACGTCAGGAAAGTTGGTTCTGGCTGACGTGATCACAGTTTGAAAGGCACTTTGAATAGATGTTAGATCAGATGGAAGATCAATTTTAGATAGACGGTCCAAAAGAATGTTGCGTGAAATGAAATTATCAATTTTCCTAATGGAATTGTTGCAACTGTGGAAAAGTATGGGAGAGTGCTGACTCTTTCCAATGGAGATGTTAGACGTATTCCAATTGAATAAAAGAGAAGTTGAATTCGAGAAAGTTAGATCCAAGACACTACTCGTCAAACGACCACGCCGGTTACAGTGAAAGGTACCATTGCCGTTGTTTAAGACGCTGAAACTGCTAGAATTGATGGCGTTTACAAGGATCTTGCCTTTGTTGGTCGAGACTTGATCACCGTACAAGCAATGTCTTGCATTGAAGTCGCCAGCTAAAATCACATTCTGTTCTCCGTCAAGAAAGTCGCATACTCTCTGAATCTCATCACGAAAGGTTTGTACATCAAGATTGGGTGGGAAATAGCATGATGCTATGCAAAGATTCGGTGTAAGGTTTATGGTTTTGACGATGACAATATCAACAGCAGAGTTATAGGGAATACGTCGGAAATTGACGCCTTTCTTAACTAATATACTGACACCACCGTAGCCATCATTTCGACATTTGGTGGCTGAAGCATAATTGGAAACTTTAATATCAAAACAATTTTCATCTTTCATGAAAACTTCACTTAAGATGCAAAAATCAACATTGTTTGAGTTTAAGTAGAAATCCAGAAACGACAGGTTACGTCGTATGCTTTGGATATTATATTGTAATCTATCAAGCTCTGAGGAGCGCAAGTAATTGTTTGGAACTGCTGGACGCCGAAGATTTGTTCCTGACGGCTTAGGGGGTGAACTGGGAGAGGGTTTGGTGGCTGAATTGATAGGCGATTTGGAACGAACCGATTTTCTTTTAACGACGGCGTTAAATTTATTTTTGGTCAGAATTTTGTTAGCGTTTTCATCATCATCCTTGCTCGATATGACAGCCGTACTACTCAGTAGAGGAAAATTGTCCTCATAGGAAAGACATTTAAAGTAATTAGACGAGAATTTTTCTTTTGCCTCTTTGTAAGATAGACTTTTAATAGCCATAATTCTGTTAATATTTGATTCGACAAACAGTCATATAGGTTCATGTCTGGATTAGGGGCAGCTGCGGCACCCAAAACAGAGCACTGGACATCGGCCTGTTTACTAATTGAAGTACCAGATTCACTAACATTAAATAAAGGGTTCTTTTCCTCGCCCATCCTCGATCTCTTCGTAAGCCCTGAGGTGCTCATGTAAAAGTGTCTCTATCTGTGGTTATAAGGTCAGACCCGGTCTCCCTAGGGAGACGGGCTGAACTTGTATTGTTTGTTATCACGGGGAAGAAACTTTTGTTTTTCCTCTAAAAAAAAAATTTTTGATATTTTTGATTTATTTTTTTTTTTCCCCTTTTTGATTATTTCACAAAAATCTTGCCTTTTTTTTTTTTTTCCTTTTTTTCTTTCACTAACGCCGGTAAAACACAAAAATTCCAGCTGCCGTTTGCAGAGATGACGTGTTGTATCAAGTGAACGCAAGCCAATGAAGCTTAGTTTATAAAATAATTTTAAATGGTTTTTTATTCCTTTGTGTTCCGTTTGACTTTCCTTCTTGAATTTCTTTTACAATCGTTACATATATTCTAATACGTTTAGCGTTTTTCTTGCATGTTTATGTACTCATTGTAAAAAATCTTTTAAAGAACAAACCCGCATGCAAATTGTTTTATTTTTATTATTAAAACTATGAAAAAAAGCTAGTCTTTTTTTGTCAAAAAAAATTTGCGAATTACTTTTTAGCGTCGTTTTTATATGATGCTGCTTCTTTGCCGCTATTTAGTATTATTGCTATTTACATTATATTACTGTTGCCACAAATCTAAGGCGTAACCTCAGGTGCAATGTTAACAGAAAGTGGCGATTGTTACAGCTACACAGCTAGACGAATCTTCCATTGTTTTTATCATTCCCACAATTTAAACATATCGTAACATGACAATTTTATCATAACTATGTGACCAGTGTTAGAAACCTTAAAAGTAATTTACTTCTGCGTACCTCTTTGAAATTGACATAATTTTAAAAATTAGTAATCAAATAAATTATTCATTTTAGTATAGTTATAGTAAGTAAATAATATTGCAACTGTTTAACGGGTTTAAAATTCCTTTGATGTATCTTATGATCGTTATTATTTCTTAACTGTACTCTTATGTCGTATGTAAGATTGCTATGAAGCATAAATAAGTGTTACGATAAACTGTGTGAATATTTTACGTGAATCTCAGAATAAAATCTTTCAATAATAAATCCTCTTAAAGTTACCAAATTTATAAATTTTCTATTTAATCCAGAAGATGGGTAGTAAAAACAAGAAGAAAAAAGACATTTCACAACAAAAGGAATCAGTAAAATCCGATGAAGTTACGCAAAAAATAGACAATGAAGAATTAGCGGCAACGGCAGATTTGGCCGAATGTAAGAAAAGCTACCGAAAACGAAAAAAGCATTACTTTAATGCCATACGAAAGCAAATGGAGTTTTATTTTGGTGATGCTAATTTAACTAAAGATCGTTTCCTTAGAAAATTGATAGACAAGGATCCATGTAAGTGGGTTTACGTTTGCTTGTAATTAGATATATGACTCCTTAATTTCTTAATGGTTATTTCAAGATGTTCCTTTGGATTTGTTTTTAACATTCAATAAAATAAAATGCTTAGCTGCTTGCGTAGAGGATATAGTGAAATCTTTACATAAATCTGACTTGTTAGAACTAGATGGCACACAGCAAAAGGTAAGACGAAAAACTCCTCTGCCGGAAGACCGCAACGTAGATGAAAAGACTTTGTACGTTGAAGCATTGCCACCTAATGCTGATCATGAATGGGTACGTGGAGTTTTCGAAAGATTCGGTAACGTTACTTACGTTTCTTTGCCCAGATATGCAAAATCAAGAAAAATCAAGGAATTTGGTTTCATTGAATTTGAAAAGGAAAAAAGCGTCCGAAGAGCTGTGAAAGCATTCGCAGAATTCAATGGAGTTTTGTGTGCCTTAGAGAAAGATCCAGCTGAATTAGCTAGTGTCAGAGCTTACCTTCGAGAGCAAGAAAGTGAAAAAGATATTACTGAGCATACTACGGAAACTTCACAACAAGGCAATTGTAGGAAACGCCGAGCTTCGGAGGGGCTTAATGATGATTCAGAAGTTAAAACGAAGAAAGTTAAATATGAGTCTGTAGATGAAAACGTAGCTTCGGTCAGCGTCACCAGTCAACAGTCCTCCTTAAAGACTGAAAACTCTTCTATTGTTACTGATGAAGAGTTTAAAGAGCCAAATGAAACGAACCAAAAGAAAAAAAGCCGTAGAAAGAAAAACAAATCAAAAATCGCAGAAAAGCTAAAAATTCAGGCTGAACTAAGTACTGATGTCGCTTATTATGAATTAAAAATTTTACCCAAAAGAGATTGGAAACGTTTGCGCAATAAATACTTAAATTTGCAAAGAGAGAGTGTGGCCGAATTGAAACGTAAGGCCTGGAGAGAACAGCAGGAATTAAAACATCAGCTAAGAGATACAAATAATGAAGATTCCAACTCTCAGTTGATGACACAACCATCACCACATAAAATAGTAAAGACTCCAGATCACAAACTGCAGAGAATGAATATGAACTTTTATGGAGCAGGAGAGGACGAAGCTAAGACGAGTTCCGGACTATCAAAGCTACCTCTGTTTAGTTACGAACCTGGTCTTATAGTTGAAATAACATTGCTTGAGCCATGCGTTAGTGTCAAAGAATTCAAGGCGGAAATGCGTCAGCACAGTAGCGTAAAATATGTGGATATTAAAGAAGGTGCGACGCAGGCCTATTTGCGATTAGATAGTCCAAACGGAGCTTTGGATTTCGTCCAACAAATTGCTTGTGCTGAATATCAATGTAAAATACTTGGAGGCGATGCTGAAATGGAATATTGGAGAAAAATCGAAAAAGATCGCGCACAAAAACTCAAAAAATTAATTAAAATTCCCCAGAAGCGAGGACGAGAAAAGATAAAAAAGTTAATAAACAAACATTTGCGTTTTGAAGACGACGATAACGAGGATGGCGATAACTATGCAAGAGAAGATTAATAAATATGAAATGAGGAATTTGTAAAATTTTATTAAAAATATTTTCTAAAGTTTCTTTATTAACAATAATCAGTGAATTTCATATTTATAACTTATATTAACTAATCTAGACCATGCTTATTTTCTCCTTAATTTTTTTTTTATTTTCTATGTTAAACATTAAATATACAGAGAACCATCAGCCGGTCCAAGGTAATGGAGTGATATTAACACTACATCAATTATAGTCCACACACCCAGACCTCCAAAACTGAATAATTTACCTATGCCCTCTTGCCAGTGACCCAAATAGAAACGATCCGCACCAAAGCCACCCAACGTAAGACTTATAATTACGGCAGTACTCCATCTGTAGCCTTGCGTCCAATTGCATTTAATATTTCTTGAAAACGAACGATTACCCAAACAAAATACGTCTGAATTGACGGTGCAATTGGTCTTATAATACTGACCGTTAACTGAATTGCAGTTACCCTTTAAAACACATTTCTGCTGCCACTTTTCTGTTTGGTAACAATAGCGGCAATTCATTTGATGCCAAAACCATCTACTGCCGAGGCACTCCACGTGATAAAGAGCACTACAATTTACATACACGTCTTGTCCATAATGACAAGTATAGTTGTAAAGACAACGTATGCAGGGGAAATGTAATTCATTACAACTGGTATTGGCGGAATTTTGACACAGTGACACATGTTGTGTAGTTTCATTGAAATTCCTTAATATATAAGGCGCTACTTCATTACTATTGCCATTGTCATTTGTTGATGCTTTTGTTTCAGCTTCATCTGTTTGACTTTGTCGTATACCACTTAACACAAAAATCCATACTAACGTTAAAGCGGAACGGCGATTTATTACCACACATCGCTGCATTTGTGTAATTAATTGATTTAATTAAAATTTCTTTGCTTCAAATACGAGTTTTCCTCTTTGCTTTGCCTTGAAATTAAAATGCCAATTGCATGATATTTTTTCCAGTCATCTGTTAATCAAATTGTTTATTTTGGTGGCCGAAAACAGGGTTGTCTTTCTTATATCGTATATTTGACAAAAAAAAAAAAAAACAATCGAATTCAACGTAACAATTATTAATCAAACTCAAAAATACTACAGAATACAGTCTTCAATCCTCCTAATTAAATCACTATATTTCGTCGTATCGAATAAAATTTTTCTTAATTAATTAAGTAATTAAGCAGCGCAATGAACTTGATGAGTTTACAAAATCAAAATACCGGGACTTGTACATTATTTTTTTAAGTCTATACGTTTACATTTACATTCACATTGCACAAGCATGTCAGTTGCATTTTAGACCACAAATTTTGCTTAGTGTAAAAGATCTTCATTATCTGAGATTGCAATCATAATCGTGTTTAAAAACGTTAGATGATAGGAGAAAAAACATTTATATTGACGATGAATGAACCTGAATTTGTTAGTTGTTTCTCAAACTTGTTTACTTACATCTCGTTTGTAGTCAAAGTTCTAAATCAAGTTTGAATCCTTTAATAGTCTATTTTTCGAATGATATAATAATAATGGGCCTTAGTGGGGAATTAAGTGAGAACGAGTTAATTAAAATAGCGAAAGAGTTTAAAAGATTAGAAGGTAAGTAGGGTTAAAGAACGAGTTAAAGAATCTAGTCATGTTGTACATAAAGCGACAAGTCGCTTTTATATTGTATATATGTTTATTAAATTTAAAATATTACTATTACCTTATCTCATACCGTTTTCGTGCCTAAATTCACCATCAAAAAAGTGTAAGTGATACAGATTATAATTATCTGACGGTATCATTAATTGCAATCTTTTGCATCGCATTGTACACAAATAATAAATTCGTGCACATTGTAAATGATTAACATTTAAAAAATCACAAACCATGAATAGAAAGAGGTGGAAAAAGACAAAATAATAATTAAATTATTTTATTATAGACAACACATATTTAGATCATGCCGGAACTACGTTATATACAGAAAGTCAAATAGAAACGTCGAGCACGTTGCTTAAAGAGAATCTTTTTTGCAATCCCCATTCTTGTAAAGAAACTGGTGATCTGGTAGATCAAGTTCGATTTCGGTAAAATATTGCTGCAACTGATCGCAGGTATTTTAAATAAATTAAGAAAATAATCAAAATCTCGTCGTTACAGAATTCTACATCATTTCAATACGAACGCTAATGAATATTCCGTTATTTTTACTTCGAATGCTACCGGTGCTTTGAAATTAGTAGCAGAAACATTTGATTTCGGTAATCCTGAACAAGGCAGCTTCTATTATTGTCAAGAAAATCATACTTCCGTATTGGGCATGCGTGAGGTTGTGCAAACCGCTAATATATTTGTTTTAACCAAAGATGAAATTCTTCAAAATTTAGAAACAAAGAGTTCGCCGACACAATCGAAGAACTTTGGAAATTCTTTAATTGTTTTTTCTGCTCAGTGTAACTTCAGTGGCTTTAAAATGCCTCTAGAACTCATTAAACGCATACAAAACTGTGGTTTGGCTAATAAAGGCCAACAAGTTGCAGGAGAAAAACAGTCCATTAAGCAAAGAGATTTAAGCAAATTTTTTGTATTCTTGGACGCTGCTTGTTATGTCGGTACAAATTATTTAGATTTAGACATACATAAACCGGATTTCGTTTGCGTTTCCTTTTATAAAATGTTCGGGTTTGTAGCTTAATGAAAACAATTCAGTATAGAAATTTTATTGAATCCTTTTCCACAGGTATCCAACTGGTATTGGAGCTCTATTGGTAAGTAAAAGGGGCCAGTCGTCAGTTTTGAAAAAACGTTACTATGGTGGTGGTACTGTCAACATATCTATGGCTAGAGAAAACTTTCATGAGAAACGATGCGATATTTCTGCACAATACGAAGACGGCACTTTGGCTTTTCTCACTATACTGTGCTTGTTAGATGGTTTCAGGACTTTAGAAAAACTCATACCGGCCACGGCTCACTTAAATACCATGGAGAGAATAAGTTCACATGTCTTTCAATTGGCCAGATATTGTTATGATCAATTGAGTACTTTAAGATACAGTAATGGTAATGCAGTAGTAGAATTCTACAATCACAATGGTTATCAAAGCAGATCGCAGCAAGGCGGTATAGTTACCTTTAATATTCTACATGAGGACGGTTCTTATGTTGGTTTTGCCGAGGTAGCTTGTTTGGCATCTGTTTATAATATACATATACGCACTGGTTGCTTTTGTAATCCCGGTGCCTGCCAATGGTTCTTAAAACAAAGCAATTCCGATGTACGTAAGCATTATGAATTCGGTTTCAAGTGTAGTGAATATGTTGACTTGATTGATGGAGTGCCTACAGGAGCCGTCAGAGTTTCGTTAGGCTATATGTCACGTAAAATCGACATAGATGACTTTGTCAACATGATAAAAGACTGTTATTTATCCCCACCGCAACGTAGACTGGACCGTATGAGTAGTAAAGATTTACCTTTAGCTCTTCAGCACATACCTCTACGTTTGCAACCTCATCTGAAAGAGATATGCATTTATCCCGTCAAATCTTGCGGTTCTTTTAAACTACACGACTCGTGGCCTTTGCATCCGACCGGTTTCCTTTATGATCGTGAATGGATGATAGTAAATGCTGCTGGTATGGCCGTAACTCAAAAACATGAGGCCAGATTGTGTTTAATAAAGCCATACATTCAATTGGAAAATGAAAGTTTGCTATTAACGTTTCCAGACATGCCTACCGTTAGCGTGCCTTTGGATATGTCGTTTCAGGACAGTTACGCGATAAATTCTACTTTTTGCCAAAGTAAAGTTTGCAACGATTATGTGGGAGGTTTAGATTGCGGCGATGAGGTGGCTTGTTGGTTAACTGATTGCTTAGAAATGCCGGGCTTAAGGTTGATTAAACATGATCAGAGGCGCAATCAAGATGGTGTGATTAAGGACATAGCTCTAGTTAATCAGAGTCAGTTTCTTTTAATAAATCGTTCTTCGGCAAGATGGTTAGCTCAGAAAGTCGCAAGTGAAAAAGAACCTTTGGACTCCACAATAGACCGTTTTCGAGCCAATCTTATTTTAGAGACAGTCATGCCGTTGGAGGAAAATGATTTCGAGTTCGTTACAATAGGGAATATTACTTTCAAAGTTGATGGCTTTTGCACGCGCTGTCAAATGATTTGCATTGATCAACATACGGGTCAAAAGACTTCAGAGCCCTTACGTACCATTGCACGGGAATTCAATGGGAAAATACGTTTTGGTATTTATCTCTCTTTCGCAGAGGTCCCTCCGGCTAACGCACGATTATCTTGCAAAGATAAAATAGTGATAACAAAGCACCAAAAAGATGTTATTAAAAATTAAGTGAAAACCTAATAACTCACCATATAACAGCCCAGGAAACTATTCTCGGTTACTTTCTCCTAGTCTAAGAATATACTTAATAAAATTAAATACCGAGATACTTGATTTTATTGTCTTTCTTTGCGTTGCAGTTTGTTATACAATTGTGCAATTTTCTATAGGCTGTTCTTTAATTTTTAATAGCGGTAATCCTTTTTCCGCTCTTTCAACGTTCTCTAGAACACTTTGATGTTCTGGAAAAGCTAACGTTTGCAACTTTGAGTGCACCAAAGTACCATCTATTTTTACCTCAAAAGAACCTTGTCGGCCCTTGCGACATACAGTTTCAGCATCAGGTTTTTGTTCATTCAAAAAACTTTGCAACATTTTGCACTGCCACTCGAAGTTGCATTTGCCACTAATTAGAAAGTTGTAAGTTCAGATATGTTCTCCCTTTTCAACAAATAAATTACTTTACCAATATTCTACGTCAACTTTCACCATTTTCGTCAATTTATGACTATCGGATCGTTTTTATGAAATATTGGCTAAAAATACAAATGGTATCGCACTCCTCTATCGACAATCAGCCGTTATTTCTCATTACAGAATTTGTATCCCACTATATCGTAAAGTATTTAATTTTCGCTATAGCAACCCATTTACGATCTTTTTTTATCTCAAATCATCTCAGCTCAACTATTTTCTCGATCTTTTCTTAGTTTTTATCTCTCACTTCGTTAAAATTACTTTTCGGAAACACCAATATTAAAGTTTCGAAATACGTTCTCAGAGTAAGCAAAATTACAGTAATAATGCCAGCAATATCTTAATAATGCGAAATAATCAAAGCAACCGTCCCTTTTTACTTAAATTAGTTTTACATTAGCTTCATAGAGGTCTCTCATGTTTAAGTGACAGCTGTTAAAAATCTTTTACGTTTTACCTTCCTTGTCTTTCTACAGCAAAATAATATAGGAGACCACTTGGCAGTAGCTTGACAGATTTGGTTAAAATTTCAAATTGCTTTAATTGTGAAATTCTAATTATTAAAATCGATTTGCAAAGCTATGGAGAAGTGGTTAAGGGAAGGACTATTGGATTGCCTGGGCTTTCAAGTGCCTGATGATATGGTTAAATATATAATGGCCATGAAATCTTCAGAGGAGTTTGATGAATATTTTGAAACATTACTTAGCAAAGAATGTGAGCAACATCGTTTGTTTTTGGCTGATTGCAAAAAGCGTTTATTCAATAAAAGCTTGCCGAACAAAAAAACACCGCAACAACAGCAAGTGAATTCAAAAAAAACTCAAAATTCTGGCACATCATTGTTTAAACAAAATAGCCCGGCAATGGTAAAGCAAGGAGCTAATGGTTCACAGCAGCATCAAGGAGCTAAAAAGAAGGCAAAATTTGTCAATCTATATGCCACTGATGGTAGCGTTGCTCCTGAAACCATTATGTTAAAGGGGCGTCGTTTATGCAATTGTCAAGCATCCCAGCATAAACTAATTAATAATTGCTCGAGTTGCGGTCGCATAGTATGCGAACAAGAAGGTAGCGGCCCCTGTTTGTATTGCAATGAGCTAGTGTGTACCAATGAAGAATTGCAGATCTTGAAAGGTTCAGGTAAAAAAAGTGAAAATCTTTTAAAATCTTTGAAAGAAAAGGGAGGTGGCGAATCTCTGAAACAAGCTTTAGAGCAACGAGATCGTCTTCTAGAGTATGACCGCAATAGTGAGAAACGTACCACGGTTATCGATGACGAACTTGATTACTTCGAGGAGAATTCCGTGTGGCATTCGGATAGCCAACGCGCTCATTTTGAACGACTTAAGAAGGAAATGCATGAACGTAAACATACCAGTCGCGTTAATCGTGTCATTAAAGTCGATTTTGCTGGACGGGTACAAGACGACGACGTGACTATTGCAGAGGAATACGAGCGTGCAGTATTAGAAGAAGTTGCCCAAATAAATGCTGGAACACCCTACGTAAATAATTGGTTTAATAAAGAAAATGCAAAGCGAAGTGTGGATAATCACGATAGTTCCGATCCCAAATTACAATTTGTTAAGCCAATTTATAAACTCCCGCAGGACAAGATAATGCAAAGTAATAATAATATTTTAAATGGTATATATTTAAACGACGGCTTGGAAAGAAATTATAATCGCGTACAAGATAAGGAGTTGCTAGAAATGCAAGATATGCGTCTGTGTTTATCCCTCCATCAGCCATGGGCCTCTCTCTTAGTACGAGGAATTAAAAAGTTAACGACATTATGTTTCATTCATTTTCGATTAATATTCATTCATTTTTTATGTAGGCACGAAGGACGTACCTGGTATAGCGAACATCGCGGTCGTTTATGGATAGCTTCCACTGCAAAAGAGCCGCGCGTTGAAGAAATCAACGATATGGAGAATTTCTATAAACGATATTATAATGGTAACTATGGCTTTTGTTTACGATTTAATTTCTTTTCTGGATCGTTCTTTCAATTCAACAGGTCGGCAACTCAAATTCCCGGACAGTTATCCCACAGGTTGCCTGCTGGGTTGTGTTAAAATTGACGACTGTTTGCCGCAAGAGGAATATCGCGAATTCTATCCCAATGGGGAATCGGAATCGCCCTATGTCTTCATATGTTCTCATCCTGAACAATTGCCGGTGGTGTTTCCCATTAAGGGCCAGCATAAAATTTGTAAAAAGGATTCAATTTCAAACCGAAGAAAGACTAAGTAAATATTATTTCCATTGCAGACGAAATTGATGCCAAAATACATAACGCTGCCTGCAAAACTTTGATGCGTACAAAGGCCAATTTCACAAAGACTAAAGAATAAATTATTGTGCGATGGATTTAATATGGAAACGTTCGGAATTTATTTTAATATCAACTCAGTTCCACGACAAACGGTCATCTCATCTGTACATCGTAATTTTGCAAAATATTTATGAATTCGTTTAAATCTATGCCGGTTAACGATTTTAAGTACTCTGTTGCATTTATTTGCAAAGTTTCCGTATGATTTGTAGCATGACATAGACCTTGAATATCGCACCAATAAAAATTTTGCCCATTTACCAGTAAAGTGGCGTTGCGTACCATTACTTTTAAATCAGGTTTACGGCGCAGTAACTCTTTTCTTAAAACCAAAAGTTTCTCCCTTCGTTTACGTTGAAACAGTGATAATTCGGGTTCAATAAATATGCCGGAATTTTTCAGTTTATATGATTGAGCGAAGATCTTGCTAGAATCCTTTTCATGTTTTAATTCCAATAAAACTGTCTCTTTAGTTGTATTAGACGTGTTGGTTTTGGAAGTGGAAGGTAATACTGTGACATTAAGTAAAGGAATTCCTTCCAAACCTAATCTTTGTTGTAATAATGTTTCTACAGCTTGTTGTGGTTGGGAAGTATCTAAAATTCTTAAATTCTTTATCAGGATCTTACGTTGATTCAATGAACGTTCCATTGTGTAAAGTTCACAATTCATTTTATGTTTGCTGGCTTGTAGTTGTTTCACTAATAAATTTAACGATTTACTTTCAGTTTTTAACAAATCAATTTCTTTTCTCAATTCGGTGATAGATGTGGTATTAAGGTCCGCAGTGGGTGTCTGCTTTTTTCCCATTGCTTCTTCCACGACTTTAGATAAATTCTTAAATTCGTTTTGAGTCACAAACTCCTTCAGTTTTTCATTCATCATTTCACCAATTAAATACAGGGTTTTCTGCGATAAATCTATTGCGTTTGTCTCTCTTTCCTTTACGCTGCAGTCGTCAGCAGAGCTAGCCGAGTGTGGTTGTGTGAATGATGCCAATTTTTGAGGTACCGATTCTTTAGAACTGTCATATAATTCGCCATTTTCCGAGGAATTGGGCATAGTCTCTGCATCAGGTTCAGAAATTTCGGAATTTCCCTCCTCCTCTTGAATTTCAGACGCTTCCAAAAATATTGAAGCATCGAAAGCCGATGAATGATTTTCTAATAATTCGCCATTATTCGATACTGCTGTTTTTGGTAATGAAATTTTTTTTGTTTGATTGCCACCAAGCAGATTTGGAATCACTCCAGTTCTTATGCGGTGTATTTTGTAAGTGTCATACATTTTATTTATTTCAGGATGAGCTCGTTTCATATGTTTGATAAAATTTGAGGAAACGTTTTTGCTACCTCTTACCACAATGCCACAACTGTAGCACCGAGCACTTATCGGTCCTTTATGTGCTACCAAATGTAAATCATCCAACTAATTACATGAAACAATAAATTATCTAAGTACTTGACTTCAATATTTGAATTTTAGAGTTTTTGTTTTTATACTTACCAGTTGGAAAAAAGGAGCATTGAATAAGATATTACCTTCTCCGCGTCTATATTTTTTTGGTGGAGGAGTGGCATCATTTGCATTGCTCGGATATTCTAGCACAGGTATTTGCGGTTGATGTATGGCGAACAAATCAAAATCATTAGATATAGTTGAAGACATGGGAACTAAATGCCTTTGTTCTTGCTGACATTGCCCACTTGGAAGTCTATGTTGTATTTCCTCAAAATCTCGTTTCCCATTATTTATTCTATTTTCCGTCTGATTTTCTTCGGCAGGATTTTGTGGTGACGCTTCATAAAAATCATCACAACTTTCATACTTAATTAATGGTTCCATAGCTTTTCCTTGATTTATTACATTGCTGTGAATGCACTTAAATTTGTGTTGGTATTAGTAATTGTCACATTTGTCACATAAGGCTTCGTAATTGTAGCCATTTTTAAATTATGTTTTGTTTTGTAAAATCAATGGACATTTTTCTTATTTGTTTTTAATACCGTAACTGTTTTAACGTTGCTATTATACCGTAAAATATCGGTTATAATAGTAAAAACGACTAATTGTTAATGAAGAAGAAAGATTTGCAATTAAACTTTAATTCACTCTTACATACTCATAATTTATATAATTAAAAAAAAAAGACCAGTATTTAAAAAAAAGTATACAAAGAATAATGCAGTCAATTAAAAATTACAAAATTTATATATATATTGATATTGAAAAATCGGTAAACTGAATTTATATACCGTTTAGTTAGCTACACTGTTTCAGGTGGATGTCAAAAACAAACTCGAATGCTAGTCGCAAAAGCTATTTTCAATATAAATAATAAAATTTGTAAGATTTATTTTGCGGTTCCCCACAGCATCCTTTCCCGAAAATTTGAAAAAGTAATTCGTTTGAATAGTAAATGAATGGAAAAATTAACGAATAAAATAAAAAAGTGATAATAATATAAAAAAGTGGCAAAAAATGTAGAGTAACATTTTGAAAAGAAAAAGTTTATTCGTACAAAACAAGTAAGCGAAGGTGAAGAAACAACAACTAAATGCGTGAACTCTGTGAGAAAGAAGAATAATAAAAAAAAAAAAATTATGCTAACTGACAGTAAACAAATCGTAAGTGGCACTTCGCAGAATTCGCTTATAAACGACCTAAAAAGTTCAAAATTATAAAAATACATTATTAAATAGAAAATTAACGGTTAAGTATTTATATATAATACATATGTATATATTTCTATTTTGAACGTCGTACGTGTTATCTGTGTGTGTGTTTGAAAGTATAGTTAATAAAATGCATTGTATATGTATGAGTTACTAGAAGAAATGCTCTCTTAACGGTTCAGCTCACATTTGCCTTTGTTGTTATTATAACTACGTTAAACAAATGTTACGAATGATTATGAGGGGGAACAAGCTCTAAAATTTCATTTGGAGCTGTCACAACAGTCTCGCGCCTTTACTGAGTGCTAGCGGTACGTTTTGCTGCTCTGGTTTTATATGTGTCTATGCATCCGTCGTAATCGGTATCAATACATCATTCATCTCGATTTAGAAACATCTTTAATCATTTTTTATCTCTTGCTACATTAAAACAATATAAATGCGTTTGTGTATGTTTGTAATGAAAAAACTTAAAGGAAAGGAAATACATATATAATACATGTGCAATTAAACATTATTTTTTTGAGTAAGTCATTTATTAAAATCTTAAATAATAATAAATATTTATTATTTTATAAATAGCGACGTTTTTATGTTAAGTGAAAGTTGCTCTTGCCATCGATGCAAATTGGGAATTTCCAAAATGTTTATAACACCTATTGTGTAAAACCTTAAAAAAAGTGTAAAGCCTTGTTTATCTATATGAGTGCGTACATAATTTTTGCCGTCCGTCTCTTTTTAATTCGTGATTATACCGGTATATTTGTGATGTGTTCATAATTTTCTAAAGCCAGAAACAACATCGTCAACCGCCTTCAAATTATTGATGTTTTACTTTACGCCTGCGTTCGCACAAAAAAAAAAAATTAAATAAATAAATAAGAAATAGAAAAAAAAACAACAACCACTGCGATTGCAAGTTCATCATACTTTCGTAGTCCTCTCTTCTAAATTTTTGGCAATAACATCCACCTTTTGCTTTAACCCTTGTTCGTTAATAATGTATCGCATCGGACCCATAGGACGCAAGTCCAATCTGCATTATCGGGAAAAATGTCTAATTGGTTTGGTATTGGCCACATTGTGTTTGTTATGTTTTGCCGGAATATTCCTCTTGCCAGATAACTTTGGCAGCGAACGTGTCTTACGTGTATATAAGCAATTTCAAAAAGCCGGCCCTGAAATATTCATACCAGCACCGCCTTTAGCTATGCACGGGTCGAAAGATAAAGATCCTCACTTTTTAGATGATCGTCAAAAGTTGGAGGCTAAAATTAAGGAAGAATTAGGTGAAATTCTAGACAGACCCCAACTCCAGCAGAATCAAATCCCAAACGAAGAGTTACCCCAACAATCCGACGATAATGATCAACAACAACAGGGAGCTGCTCCACCGCATTTGGATACTAATGGCGTTGTTGTTGGCACTTCTCAGACTGCCGATCCCACTCATAACGATGATTTACCAGTTTTAGACAACAACAACTTACCAGTGGGAAATGTTAATATACAGTTACCTTTGGGTGGTCATGCTGATAATGATGCAGCCGCTGAGGAGAAACGGATAAAAATTAAAGAGGTAAGTTACATAATAACACTGTTAGTTAGCTTTTGAAATATTAAATATTAAATCCTTTCATATTGATAGGTTAATAGAAAGCCGCTATATAGTATTAAGTGATTATCGGCATCAAAGTTATCTTTGTTTTAATGCTCAGCGGAGATTGCTAAGTTAAAAAGGCATTGCCTTTGACGTATATTTGAAGAAGATTAATATGTAGTAGAGGTATGACATTAAATGAATATAAAATAACATCTGACATAAGTATATACAAAAATAATACATCAGCGGTAATTATAGAGCAGAATACAATTATCTTTTAAAGGAGTATTAAAGTCTCATCAAAATATCTTCCAACACATGACCAAGTTTCAATTCGGTAGAACGGTTGAAAAGTCATTCATAAAAATAGAATTTTATTCCTTACCCCGATGAGACTTTAGCGTTAAAGAAACACAATAATTGAACAGAAGATAAAGATGAAGATAAAATTATCTGTTTAAACGACTGTACGGTATATATTCCCTAGATGAGCATATTGAACGATTTCAAGGAAAGCGAAAAGTAATTATTTTCGATTTTGCGTTGAAGAGGCCTTTTCCGTCACAACAATAGTATTACAAAACACTAGAAGGGGGAGCCAAGAACACATATCGCATGTTACCTTACGTCAATTTCGCATTGCACTAACACCGCAGTACGATTTAATGAAGTCAATAAGGCGACATGATTTCAAATCCTTTACAATTCTTACTGCCCGCAAACACCCATCGGATACCTCATACAAGTACATCAGTCATCATTGTTCAAGCTTTCGTGGTGGCAGAACTTTGGAAATTGAAATTGAAAACAAGTGGGAAATCGTGAATGGGTTATTTTTAATAGGGATTGAAGGGAAATTCTGCTCGATTTAGTCTTAGCAAATATTAACAAATCGGTTACAATAACTGATATGCTAAGCGTCTACGATCTGCGGCTTATTGTATGTCTATCAGGAAAGGGACAGCTTCATTTGCAATATATCGATTGCAGATACCATAAAGAATATAGACGACGGGCGCGCAGAGATCAAAAATGATCGTATAGAGTTTCTGTGTTAGGTGCAAGTTCCAAGCTTCAAAATACACAATAATGGCAATTAGAGCGTCCTATCTGAGCACAGAATGCATGCAGAAGCAGCATTGGACTCAGAAGGTACAATTCTAATATCGATTTGTGTACTTAAAAGGGCAAACTAAGTCTTAAATATTGTTTCCATTACCACCTACTCGCTTTCGCATCAAGTTAGTTGAGCTCGAAAGCGAAATTGGAAAAAGTTCAAAGACTCGGCTCATAAATTGCGAACGAATAGATTTGGAAAAATGCTCTGTCGCAATGCAAAGAGTAGAGGCACAGGTGCTGGAAGACTTATTTGACAAATGCTTCTTTTTATATCATACAACACCTGTGTAGATCATTACCCTTCAATAAAGCAAAACACTATTAAGTGATGAAGTAGGAAATATGTTTTACATCCGAAGAGAATGAATACAAGGTCTGCTCATTACATTCAGTGTTCGGCAGTGCAGTGTAGATTAAAACTTTCTCTGTCCAAAAGATTGGTACAAATTCGCTCAGTATAAAATGAAATTTTGTTTACATTTTATTCGACATCGTTGCGATTAAGCCGAGAGGCGGTTTAGGAAAAAGAAACAAAAGAAAAATAGGGAAAGGAAAGGAAATTAAAGATATAGTTTATTATAAAGAAAATAAATGGCAACTCATCGAAAACCAAGTTTAAAATAAATGAACTTGACCATGTGTTGTTGTCTGTGTGTGTGTGTGTGTGTGTGTGTGCGTGTGTAAATTTCAAGTTGATTATGCACAGTTTAAATAAAGTAATATATGAATATTGCAATCGAATTACGTAACAAATTTTTTGATAAGACCTATAAGTATATCGATGTGTTGTTTTCGATGTTGTCTGATCGCTTGCTTCTCATAGCGACTATGAATACAATTTTAAATTAGCGAATGAACGAAATATATTCTCTTCGTTTGATTATAATTGCTATCCAATCATAGGCTTAATTCGCTATATATATATCTATATATGTCGCGGTCCCCATCGAATTCGATAAATTGATGCATTGATGGTTGGTTATTAAAGCTTAAGAACACTTTTTTTTTTAAATCAGGATAAACGATTACAATATTGGGAGCACAAATCAATTCGGTCCGGTTCGGTAAGGGAGAGAGTTGGCAGCAAGTACTGTGTGGCATAGAATAAAACTATGATTTCTTTATTTGAAACTATTGTCTTTAAGTTACACGCAACTATATCAGTTGTCATACTAAAGCGTACATAGATATAGTTTCTTGGAGCTTTGATTATATGTAGGATTTGTGCTAAAAAAATAAATTTTGCGGGGGAAATTTTGCTTTTCCTGATTAATTCAAAGGATAGCGTGGCTAAATCTTAACGAGAGACGAGACGAGTGGTGGACGCCCTACAATATTCAAAGCGTAAATAATCATAATAGAGAGTATAAGCGAACCAAAAACATCGACGATAAAGCTGAATATTCTTGATGACACAATGATAATAACAATAACAAATAAATAGAAACACCATAGTCAGTCACGGCTTACCATTAAATATGCTACAGTTATTTATTTGACTAATAAATTCAAAATTGGGCTTTATATGGGAAATGGTGGAAAAAGTGTTCCGATTCGAACAATTTTCAATCGCGTTTGTTCTTGGTCCAAACATCAAAACATCTCAGAAATTGCGGCCGACTTGTAGGTTGAACAGAAGAAAACAAGGCAAACAGAAGGATAAGCGGACAGATGGACAGAAAGGTTTAGAGGAATTTTAGAAAATGATTCTGAATCGATTTGTGGATCGATCTCAAACCCAACTGACTGTTGCATAGATCCGCACAAACTTAATACACCCTTATGTCACTACTTGTGAGTGAGGGGGTATATTAAGTATAGCAAGCGTAACAACAGTGATAATGTGTGTATTAAGTATGAGCATGATAAAGTTTGCGGTAGGCTTAGCCTAAATTTCACCCATAATCGAAACAATGATTGCTTGCGTTCAAAAAAATTGTTACTAAAAAAAAAAAAGAAAAAACGTAATGAAAATGCGGTCAAAACTGTAATATATTTAAATACAAACTTTCGCCACATTTTCGTTTTCGTTTTGTCTAGTGACGTTGACTTTTTTTTTCAAATTTTTTATTAAGGATTTACTCAGCTTGACTTGCGGCATATTGCGTTATCTCATTAGACACCCATGCAGGAGATTTTAAAATTTTTTCAAAAGTTTGTTACAAATTTGCCACTGAGTTGCAATAAATTCTGTTCATCACCTGCTCATTGTCATAAATTGTATGCTTACTTAAGCGTTACTTTCTCCGCTTATATAAATGTATTAGAGCAGACGTGGGTAGGAAGCATGTACAGTTGAGGAGATTGCGGTCGAATTTTGATAGAAGAATATTTGATCATTTGCAAGCATTGTTGGAATTTCCATTCCCTCTTTACTGAGTGATAGACTTAAGGGTGACTAAGTGCATCGTGACAGCCTAAGAAACTTTTTTTTTTTTTTGAATGGAGGAAAGGTAATAGAATAATATCTGACAAAGTGTTTTTGTGCGTATGCATGCAAGTATTGAAAAAAAATATTCTGAAAATATATTAAACAATGGGAAGGAATACTACAGCCATTCTCTGGAGACATCTTCAGCCCAATAGGCTCTGCGATACGCAGGATACCTGGTTAAAGGAAGAACAGGTAAGGCAGTTACATTCCCACTATTCATTTTGTCATGCTACACGTTTCCTGTTCGTCGCATAAAAGTGACTGCGATGGAATCAATTTTCCATACTTTACTTTCACTTAAATGAAAGCTTATTTAAAAATAAAAGAATTTATTATATAACTTATTTAAGGCTCTTTAGTCCGTCATATGTCGCGTTCCACTCTCGAAGGCTCCTTATTTTACACTCATCTTGCCGTGCTCTACTCTCCAAGACCGCTTATTCGACAGTTAAATCGATCGGATTATTAGGAAAAATATTAATCCATCAGGTCGTGACTTCTGCTTTATTTAATTTAAAGTTTCCGCGTTTAGCTCGTCCCATACAAAGCAAAGAAAGCAAAGAAAAGACGCGTCCGCTGCCTTACTTAAGTCAGAATTAACACATTTTTTGCCCGACGATGTGAACGATCCTCAGGTGAACAATGAAATTTGGGTGTTTTCCCATATCGATTTAACGCTTAAATACAAATTTCAAAATCCAATTGGATTTTAATTGGAATTATTTAATATTGGTAGGTGTCTTTGCTAGTTAAATTCGAATTTATTTTCATACCCTTAATGAAAATTTGATCGCTTACAACTTTTTGAGGGCGTGGTCGTCTTTTTGCATTTTTGTACATGAATAGTAGGATGCTTTATAAAATGAACTCAACAAATTTCAGATTTTTATTTTTCGCAATTTTTGTGAGTAATGAGCAAAAATCCACAAATTTAATCTCGGTTTACACTTTAGTGTGGGCGTGTTCTTCGAGTTTGAATTTGACTCATTTTCATGGACTTGCAATGTTTCTGCCAAAATTGAAATTGATATCTTAATCTTTCTGAGACCAGGAGTGTGCCGACGAAATACACCACATATACACACAGACACACAGAGAGCCGAAGAGACGGACGGACATAGCTAGATTCACTCGGAATTTCATGCTAATCAAAAATACATATACTTGATATGGTCTTTGACACGTCTTTTCGGGTGTTGCAAGCATTACGACAAAATGCCCCGCCCTTCTGCGGTGGGGGGAAAAGATTTCGGATGAGCAATTTGCCAGAAACTATGTTGAATTCATACAGAATTGGCATATTTTTTAACTTTTGCTTCAAATTCGTAAAACCCACAAACAAACAAACAAACACGCCTCTTGTTCACGACTAGCGTTCGTGCTTTTATCCGTAAAGTAATAATTTGGTAACATTTACACGGCTACAAGGAATTGAATGAATTCTATACTGAATTGCATGAAACAACGACACAAACTACTCTTATACCTGCTGAATGACGTGGGGTTTCTCAAAAATATAGATTTTTGTTTGATTGGCAAGAATTGGACTGAAAGTGAAGAGACCGTGAAGTTTAATTTTCGATTGAAGAACTGGGCTCGAGAGAAAAATTTCGGATGAAAAAAATAAAAAATTGCTTTTGGAGATGAACGCAGTTAAAGTTTGGGCATGTGCTATAGACATGTTTTTTCATCCTAATATGTTCTTTTATGCCCGATGGATTGGAGGGTTGTATTCATTTTGTCAAAACATTTGCAGCAAACACCCGTCAAAGTATGCATATATTCTTGATCAGGATCAATTTCCAAATGGATTTGAGCATGTCAGTCTGTCCGGCTATCCACCTACATAATGCCTATTGGCTGCTGATTTTTTTTTTCGGATCAATTTCCAAATCGATTTGAGCATGTCAGTCTGTCCGGCTATCCACCTACGTAATGTCTATTGGCTGCTGATTTTTTTTTTCGGATCAATTTCCAAATGGATTTGAGTATGTCAGTCTGTCCGGCTATCCACCTACATAATGTCTATTGGCTGCTGATTTTTTTTTTCGGATCAATTTCCAAATGGATTTGAGCATGTCAGTCTGTCCGGCTATCCACCTACATAATGTCTATTGGCTGCTGATTTTTTCTTTTCGTGTCTGGCTTTTGTTTTGACAGACTTATGTGAACACTACGGTACGGTATAGCAATATCGACAATTTTGACATAGTAGGATGACCAAGTGTGCACTCTGTCCCGTTTACAATTAAACTTAACTTTTTTTTTAAGCATATCTAATAATATCTTTTGTCATAAGACCGGCTTGATTGGACTGAAGCATTGCAAAGAGAATGTTCGTCATCGTGTCGTTATTTTAGGGCATTCAGTAATTAAAAGTGTCAGCGATTGATTGCAAGGCGCATTGCTAAATGAGCACAAAATCCCATACTCAGCGAGAATCCCTATGTATACACATAGACATCATGTATCGTAATAAACGACAGATACAGATACAAAATACACATTTACGTATTTACATACATTAGACATTCTGCAGCTATGTGTTTGCTTGAACCTCGTCATTTGTTTCATATGAATTGGAGTAAATGTATGTAAGTTTTTCGATTTACATTGAATGTGTTTAGCAGTCATTCTCCGACTGGAGCTTATAATTAGCAACCAGTTCGTTCATTTGTGTTTTTCAAATTTTCTATTCGCACTAAATTTCCTAATGGGTTTTCCCTCTGTACGATCAATTTGCTACTTACGTCTTTATCTAACAAAGGAATACGGCGTTACATTCATTTTGTCAATCGGTTTGCATTAGTCCCAAAAATAGGCAATCGGAGTCCACGAAATATATTGATTATGTGTATTTCATTAGCATAAAATGCACGGCCGATTTACGTCTCCCCATTTCGTCATATAGCCATACGTCAAAAGGAAAAAGAAGAAGAATTAAATTAAAAAGCAAAACATTCCTAACATGCATTCGCTGTAAAGTGGGATTGGGATTGAATGCCGACAAACACTTCGGTCCGAGCTTTTATGCATCTACAACTGGTGGAAGTTTATCCGATTTTTGATTGAATATATTTCTAAAAGCTTTGCAGCTTTAGAGACGTTCACATTGATCGGTTTGACTGGAGTGACCTATCAAACATTGTTTCTACGTTCGTCCGTTTAGAAGAAAATTTGGCACGTGTTACATTGGTGCAAGGGGTATTTATTGATCCAGGTTTTACATCGAACTTTAGTCGTAGACGGAAAATAATCATTTGCTTTTTCAATCCCATACTTGACATAGATTTATAGTCACAGCGATCGCACGAGTTGTTATTCAGCGATTTGCTTTAATCAATGCTTTTATTTGGTCTTTATCAGCGCCTGCGGCCGTCTAAAACGTGATACAAAAGCAGAAGCAAACCAGTTTTGGTATTGGCGTTCTATTCATTCATCGCCTCCGTACGCATCCAATAATTTTTTTTCTTGCTTGAACATCATTTTTACCTTTTCCTTAATACTAGAAGTAAGGTACAACGAGAATGCTGTTTTCGTCCGTTCACATTTGGTAAGACACCAAACGAACACTTTTGCTCAAAATCAAATAAAATCTTCCCGTCATAAGTATGACGATATCAGTTATCAAATATATGAAGACTTTGCACTTTAACTATAAACTAAGCCGGGAAGAAATGAAATTAAATGCACTGTTGGGAAAAGAACGAAATGACTTTTTGGACAACCTAATAAAAACTTGTTCTAGTTGCATGTTTTATTTGTATTTAGATTTAAATCCTTCCAGAACTGAATTGAACTTGGATTTAAATTCTACTTCTCGTCCTTAAGAATTTCTCTGAAGACAAGCGGGTCTTTTCAAATGCATCAGTTGCCTTTTTCACCATCTTCAACAAAATTTTTTGCCCATTCTTCTTTTTGCTCAGGAATAAAAAGGCATTTTTCTATGCCAAATCAAGAACATGTGGTGCGAGTGCTTCGTCAAGCCATTAAGTCTATGTTGAATTTACGTTGTAGTAAGCGTTGAAAAGTCAGCTTGTAAAGATTTAGTCGCGTGGAAATTCCCCTTTGCCGCATTTTATTTGTACTTATTTTTCCAAAGCGATTTGCCGACACCAACTAGTTATGCCAGAAGGAAAACTGAGCATTCTAAGATCCTTTTTAAAGCCATAATTCATCTCAGAATAACTGCCTTAGACGCTATCGATCAATCTTTACTTTGAAACTAATCTTAACACCGCCAAGGTTAGTCCATGTCTGTAACTCATTTTTAAAGGAAGACCACTGAATTTTCGAAGCATTCATTGCTCTCAGCCAACCAATGTCGCCTTGATTCTCTTTTCAAGCAATTGCCGAGTTATGTGGGACACAAAGAGCACATGCCTTTATAAAATTAATTCGTGCGTTTACCGGCGAACAGATGTCATCAAAGATTGATTCATTAAACCGAACTGACCGTTGGACTGACTTTTGCCAACAAAAGTTCATGAAAGCATTGCATTTATTTTAGGCGAAAAGAAATTTTCAACTCAAAAAAGCGTGAAGTGTACCAATAAAATCAAAAATGAATAAAGATTTTGTAGACGGTCAAAGCCGATCTTTAGATACCCTATACAACTAATACATTTCATCATAAAATATCAAAAAATGGACATAGAATGGCGTATTTTTTGATTAGAGGCCTTATACCATTGGGTGGGTGGGATTAAAAAAATAGATCTACCTGGTCCGAATTCGGTATGGCTTAGTTGTTATGTCAAATTAGTAGTACGAATAAATTTTCATCAAGAAATATTGACCATTAAGCCTTTCTATCATATAAAGATTCAGTTTCCGTGGGAAAGATTGTTGTAGATGGCAGGGGTTCAGAGAATTAATTGCCCGATCCAATCAACATTTTCCATATCAATTTAGAATTGCAAAATACTATAAAACTATAATATTTTCTCATATGATGACTTTTCAAGATAAGGTGTTAGTTTTATGGGGAGCTGTCGAAATGATGATTTGATTCGAATCATATTCAATAGGGTTCGTCCTTGGGCCAAAGTGTGTCAAAGTCAAAATGTACCTCAGAAATTTGCAAGAGGTTGATAGCCGGACAAACGAACTTCGATCGACTGGGAAAGTGATGAATGAATAAAACAGAAAGTGGATCTATCTCAAATCTCTTCGGATGTGGTGTACAGGCGCGCAAACTTAATATACTCTTGTAGCAAAGAGGTATGTATACGGAAGGGTATAATAATAATTATAGCCAATTAATAATTGTCTCTCGCAATTTTTTTGTTAAACAATATGTGCATGCGTACGTATTAATGCGTATCAGTTTTCTGACTGTTATATATAATTGAAGAAAAAGAAAAGAAACGAAATAATTCAATTAATAGATTCATTATCTCTTCTTACGTATAACGGATACTTGTTGTTATTAACCATCGTGGACGTTTACATTGTATATTCGGCACAATTATAGCGCACTATTTTGGATAAATTGTAAAGTGAACACATCCACATATGCGCGATGTGTTCTCGCGATTCAGTTCATATATATATATATATATATATATTTTTAAGTAACATTTTTTCATGGAAAATTACTTACGTCAACATTTAATTTCGTAATTTTTATAAATGCTAGTCTTACGTAGTTTATTTTATTAATTAAAAGTGTTTTTAGTTTAATAGTTAATTAGTTTCACTTAATTAAATTATATCTTTATACCCTATACCACTGGCACTGCGGCACTGTGGCACTGTTAGTTAGTTAAGTTAAGTGCAGAACACGCCGAAGGCCTTGAGATAGACCCACCTTTTATTATACCGATCGATTCAGAATCATAATCTGATTTGATCTAAACCCGTTTGGTCGTCTGATGCCTGTTCATGTAAATTTGTGTTTAAGCTGCAGCTTGCAATATTTAAAATATCTCGATGAAATTTGGTTGGTACTGTGTCGTCTTTTGATTCAAGGACGAACGCTATTGAAACTGGTTCGGATTGGTCCATTTTTTCAACCACTTGCAATATAACGCCCTCTTCTGAAAAGTCCTTATATTAAAAAAAAGCTATAATTTTCAAAATTTCTCAGCAAAAGTGGCTAAGTAGTAGTATTTGAGCACTCTAAATTGGTATGGAAACTTTGGGCCGGCTGGGGCAATTTTTGAATCCTCATATATAACGAAAACTGAAGTTCACACAACAAGAAGGTATAATTTTTAATGCTTCACGAAGAAAATTATATCATAAAAGTAGTTTAAAATAAAAAAATTAAATGTACCGGATTTTGGATCTTCTCGGCCTATTTTTTGGATACCGTACTCATCGTAATGAGGATTTTCATGAAAATTGAACCTTTGTCGAGCAGAAAAGTCGAAGTTTTAATATGTGGTGATGAAAATTGACCCATAATATTATGGTATACGCCTATTTTTGAGTTCTGCTCTATGCAAGGATTAAATTTGTGACTACATTAGGTTGCGTTTTGGGCCCGCTTTCCCATAAATACGCACCCGGGGAATGAGAATATATCGATCTTTTCAAAACATTTGCAGCAACCAGAAGAAAGCTTCAAAGACTTAATAGAGTATATACATTCTTGATCAGCAGCAAGTTAAGTACGTCTTTTTTTTTTTTTTTTTTTTTTTTTTTTGTGTACGGCAAACTTGCCAAAAACATTGGAAGTTTTTGCACGCAAGTTGGTATTGAAAATGGGAGAAATCCATCGAAGGACACGCCTGCAGTACCATGTAAACTGAGAACTCTCCGTTTTTGGAAAGGAATAAAAAAATGGTTTAAAGATAGATAAATGTACAAAAATTTGAACCCATATTCTATAGGTGATGTTGTAGCAAAAAGAGAAAATTGACCATGCCTCCCCAATATTATAGTGTATGAAAATGTAATTTTTTTTTTTTCAATACCTTTGTAACGCGCAGAAACGAGCTTCGAAAACCCTACAATGTACACAAAATCTTGACCAGTTTTAAATTCGGTATGCAACTAAGCATGCCCGTCTGTTCGTCTGTCCATCTGTTCATATGTCACTCTATATTTATAACTGTAATATATGAGGTAAATTTTGTCCCGTTTGCAAAAATGAAGATATCGCCTACATATTTACAAAAACAAAGTGAAAATGACCTAAGCCGGTCAAAAGACACGCCTATACAAGAAAAAATCTGAAGATTTTAGCTCTCCGTGTTTTGCGCTTGTTACTCGTAAATTACAGCACATACATCATATAAAATTTCACTTTTATTCTAGAAATAGAAAAAATCAGCCACACCCACCCAAAATTATAGAGAAAAGTATGGATATAAAGGCTGATGAATAACATCGATCATATGCTCGCTTATATTGAAAACTTTTCCGCTTTCTTGTTAAAACGATTGTTCTCACGTTAGAAGACGGACAGACGGAGATAAATGGAAGGCCAGGCAGACGATCAAAGAGACAGGCGGACAAGCAGAGAGATAAACAGACGCATGGCGACGTGATGACATCGACCCAAAATCTTAAGTCAATCAAAATCCGTACACGCTCGCTGCTTCGTAGATTTGAATGTTACACGTATCACACGTACACAAATGCATTATACATGAACCTTTATTTGAAAAATATACAAACACATATAAATATATATAACAAATGAAAGTGGACAAAATTCTTTTATGTTATTTAATCTTCCTAAATCATCTAATAGGAATGTGTATAGGAGCGCGTTGCTTAAGCGATATATGAATAATTTAAAACCAAAAAGTATGAGCAAAATAGATTTAGTTTACTTTCTCTAACTTTCACTAATCGTTTCCAGCAAGCACATTAACTAATAGAGACGAATTTAAATTAATTGAATATGATTTTATTCGATTGCCTATCGTCTGTATCGTCTGCACCATGTAAAGGTTACAAATTTTGTCTAATGACTTAAGAGAAAAGGTCGTGGCGTTCTAACATCCAAATCTTTATCAAATCGAACACGTGCGAGTTCCATCAATAAACTTGTACGATTTTTCTGCTTAAACTATTATGCCGTGATTGGAAAATTTGTCGCCTTCCTCAGCAAAAAAGTGAACCGATGTATTTCCTCAGATCTCTCAAAGAGGTCGGCTTTACGCGCCATTAAGAGCAGAACAAGTTGTAGTTGTTTGCGGTTTCTTTCCCTATTAGATTCTCTTGGTGGAGGTCATCTAATGATGATGGCCAGCGATATGAAGTGGGCTGGGGCACAGCTAGGTGTGTGTGCTGTGCGACGACAACCTTGGAAGCATTATTTTTCCTTGAGGAAGGATAGTTAGGCTTGGCCGTCCGGGACGTGTGCATAGTCCAAAGGCAAGAGCTAAAAGCGTACAGTATGAGATCACCCAAAGCTGTATAGCTTGGTGTAAGTTCTGGTTTGAACGATAAGCCAAGAAGTTAAAGGGTGTCCACGGGGGTCAGGTTGCCCAAAGTAGGATTGCTCTGGCAGGAAGATGCACACAAACCATCGGGATGCCGGAGAATGCCTTCTTGCCTGACTGCTGGGTACGGCCCTTCGGGGAGTATTCGTGGTGGCTGTGGTTACCTCAAAGTCTCGCGGGGAGCTATTTAAGAGGTGCTTAGATAGGCCTCGACGTAGACCGCTAAGCGAGAATTTGGCCCAGACCCATTTTCTATTGTGGTACTTCAGGGGAGAAAGGCAGTCCCCATTGAAGGGGGCCTTTCTTCCTGAGGGGTCGTCAATCAACTTACCTCTCGATTGCCGATGGTTATAGGCAACCCGTCTGATTAAGGCACATGCCAAGTGCAGATGTTAACACACAGGCATATATCTGTAGTTGTGTAGATGCGTTAAATCTGTATGGCCTACAGTGGCTTACAGTAGTGAAAATCGACGCTTTTTCAATTGCCGGTTTAATCTCGGCGAGCCATGTTGGAGCAGGGCGTGCTAGGTGCCGTTCAAAACATAAACGTGTAAATTTATCGATTATGAAAAAAGATTAATTTCCACATTATTGTTGTATGTGATCCCGTTGCAGCAGCGTTTCGAAGATTGGAATGCAAGCCCATTAAATATTTCATTGCTGATTCATGGTTGTATCATCATTTTTTTCAAACGTTTAATTACTTATTGTAACCAGTCCTATGCGATTAGTGTGGGATTGTCCTCTTGTCAATGTTCAGCTTTGTAGTGCAGTGTAGTATAAGACAAGAAGTACAATGGTTTTCTCAAAGTCTTTGAGAAACATTGACATCATTGACATTATATCAATATTTCGAGAGAGGTAACAAGCAGATCACTTGCGTGCAACAGATTTCGAGAAAGCATTTTCACCCTAGACGCTACAAGTCTTTTTCACAAGCCTATGAAGCGTTATCGTCTTGAACGAAGTGAGATTCTTAAATATAGCAAATTATTATTATATTTGTTATTTAGTTAGTATTTATTATCTTTTGTACGCGCTATAATACGGCTACGTACATAATTTTTTTTGCACGGTTTTTCCAACGTGTAAAAAAAGATATGGGTGTACCAGTAACAGATGAAGCACCCGCTTATCACTAAACTTACTTAAAACCTCTAAAATGTATACTTAGTGTGACGAATGCTTTTATGTCTTCCAAATTGTTCTAATGCTAAGTTATAAAGAAATAGAGAAGGAAGTCATATATATACCGTATTACGGTGAGTATTGGACGACGGCAGTCCTTGCCAGTCATCGTATGGATATATAAGACTTACGCATTTCTTGCAATGCATAGAACTACATATCGAAAAGCCTTTGACGTACAAACGTTTTTGTCGTGTATGTCAATAGCGGAATCCAGTCAGTCATCTTAGCCGAAAAAGTAAAATTGTAATTCCGCCCTTTCTTTTTTTTATCTGGAGAAAGGAGCGTGATTTCAAGTTTCTTATTTTTCAATCTCGCTAGTTTGTAATCAAAACACAATTAAATCTACGTTTGAATCTGATCACAATTAGCATTAGCATTAGTACGCGACAACTAGTATGTGAACCTTTGAACTTGTGCTAAAGGTTTCTTTATTAAAAGAATGACCAATTTTTGAAAGGTGGACTTTTGCTATTTTCATTTTTATTTTATATTTGTAAGAAATTTGAATGAACACAAGATTGAAAATTATTAGAGCCATGTTGCATGACCTTTCACAAAAATAGAGTACCAAGAAAAACGTACCTAAAATTACGAAACGTATTTGTGTTATTCCATTAATCTGCAATCGCACATTCACCCAAGACTGGAAAAACCCTCTTCCTCATTCTCCGTCGTCGTAGATGTTATGCGGGAAAATGCCCCTTTCGCTATCATCATCTGTCAAAAACAGATGCTCTCCTCTTCCATCTGCATCTGTCAAACACAGGAATTCTATTTTTAGACTTCACGTGTTACGAAATGGCAGAGAAAGTTGCAGGAATTCATAATTAATATTTTTCAAATATGCATCATGCACTACTAACTTGCTGGCTGAAGCATTAATTTGTTCTGAAGCGCTCTCTTAGCCCGATATTTGCTTAAGATGCGTGTCGACAAAACTACATTAACGTATTTTGATTTGGAAATAGGTTTAAACAAATAGAAACGTTTTTTAGAGATATGTATGTGTTAGTGTATTAGAGAAATTCGAAATCAACAGACAAAACCTTAATCCATAGCTGTCCAGCTTGGATGCATTTGCCTTGTGTCCGGCGCAATCTTAAGTTTTACGCAGAGTTCTATACATTCTGCATCACTTGTGGTGCAAGGGTATATTCAGTTTGGGCAGATGTATGCAACATCTAGAAGTACTTGAAATAGACTCACCTTTTATTATGCTAATCGATCGATCGAGAAAGTAATGCAAGCTTGTCTGACCGTCCGTCTGTTTTGTTATCCTGTGTTCAGCCTACAGGCCGCAATATTTGAGATATTTCGATGTAATTTGGTGCAATGACGTGCTTGTGGTCACGTGCCTTATTCACTTTTATTTTGAAAAGTTGTTTTATGAGTCCGTTTTTAGAATAAAACAAGATCCTGGTTTCCGAATACGATCCAAAATGGTTTGCTGAGCCTCTCCGCAATTTCCAATGGGATCAAAAAATGATTTTGGTCTAACATGATCTTGACAGTACCGTCGTCGATCACAGATGTTCGCCTAGAACGTGGCTTATCAGAAAGGTCGAAATCACCTGTTTCAAATTTCTGGAACCATCTTCTGCATGCCCCCCTATCAGAAAGTGTACCTTCATCAAACACTTTCATCTCCGAGCAAAACTTAATATAACCTGCACAGCGTTAGAAAGGTTAATAATAGAGGATGCTCGTCTCATTTTTTCACGGGACATGGTTTGCCCACAGTAGCTAAGCAAATTTTCGCTTTATCAACCTCATTTATGGCATAGTGTAAAAATACTGACATTTCAAATATTAATTAATTTACATAAATACATGTTTTTTTTTATTATATTTTGTAAAAAAATTTTCCAAAAGTTTTATTTTAACTGAATTTTGACTTAAATCCCTCCGAGATTTCGTTTTATAGAATTCTGTTAAGGGCTTAACAGAGAGTTGTGTAAAGAAATTTTGGTTTGTGTCTTTGCTAGTTATATTTAAATATAACTTCACACCCTTTAGACTTCTTCGAACACTTAAGACGATTGCTATGTTTGTGTGTGATACACGATTCACCGTAGGCGGTAGGCAATTAACTAAAGATGAATTTTTCGTTCAAGAAATCGTAGAGTGCGTCGTAAATGTACGATTAACTAAACCGACAGCTTTAAACACGCAAATCTACCAACTTGAAGAAAAAAAGTTCCTCTAAAGATCTTAAAACGATTCATTCCGGATATAACAATATATATATATACGCTACAAAGGAATGCTCATTATATACTTCCTTCCTGATATTAAGAAATGGTGTAATAAAATGGTATAATTCTATCATCCTTTTTCTTTCTTCTTTATCCTGTTCGTGTTTTCTTTTCCTATTCTTTTCGCACTGAGAGGTAGTGACGTGTAATTAACAAAGACAAAGGCTCTGACTCTGCTCTGAAACTTAAAGAAAACTATTTCGAATGGATTATCAATTCTATTGAAGTCTTTCGACACGTGTTGTTACACTCGACGATTTCTCTTTCTCAAACCAGTAAATATGCATGAACTTCTCTATGAACTATAAAATAAAGAAGAAGAAGAAGAAGAAGAAGAAGAAGAAGAAAACTCCACTTATTGTATTTGTTGTTTGTTAACATTACCGTATATAACTACGTGATCAGAATAACTGAAAATTATAAAAATTTTAAAGAAACACACACAGAGAGAGGGCTTTATGATTATTGTACTATAAAAAATGATGTGATGCATTATCTCTTCGAAGCAATAACAAGTAAAAATATTTCGACATATATAAGTATGTATGTTATGTTATGTGCTTATGTGCTTATGTGCTTATTTACAAGTGTTAACAAGAATTCCTAATGATAATTATTTAGAGTGAAGCGTCGAATATCGATTGAAAATAATATAATAAAGAGAAATTTTAACAGATATTTGTATAAAGTATTGCTGGGAACAATTGTCGCGCTATATTTGCTTTCTTTATAAATGAATTAAAATTTTGTTTATTTTCGTACCAAACATCACCTACATACATATAATTAAGAATGCATTCAGCTTATGTGTGTGTTATGTAACACTTGGAAAGACTTAAGATGAACTTGCCCTTTATTATAACGATTGAATCGAAATAAGGTCGTCAGCACACCCGCCTAACCTAATCACTATCTATACATATTTGTGTTTAACATACAGATCGCAATTCTTGAGATATTTTTACAAAACTTGGTACATCAGCGTGTCTTGGTCCAGAGACCAAACCTATCGAAAATTGGATGAGACCAATTTTTACAAACCTTGTTACCCATAAAATTTCTTGCCAAAGATGGCGGAGTGATAGTACTTCGTCATGCTAAATTGACGCAACAATGGTGTAGACGCTCCTTCCGCAAAACTCTTTCTTCAAAAAACAAGACTTTGTGTCGCAAAAAACACTTAAGTCTTAAAATTTTTAGGTCAAATGTAATCTGATCCATAATAAGAATTTGATATAAGAACTGACATTGTCGAACTTGGGTCACATCGGTCTATTTTTTGAAGTACATCACATATAAGGATTCCAATGAAAAGGGAACTTTAAAGATCCTATAAAGTATATATGTTTTTGATCAATTACAAATTCTGAAGGGCGCTAACCATGTCTGTTTGTTTCTCTGTCTATTCGCGCAAACGTTTCTAGTAAACATTTTCCCGATCGCAACAATTAAGATATTTTCTAAAAATATTGCAAACACATTCTAAATTCTTGCCCACAGCTTGATATCGAAAATCGATCAAAGCAGTTGAAGGACGCGTACACTGCGTAAAGTTTCAACAGATATAACGATTAAAACCTGCTAGTGTAGTCTATGTGTCTATGTCTTACAGTGTCTGTATAAAAATGGAGAAATCATCCACGCCCATCCACTATGGTTAATTATCAAAATTTATTTTTTTTTTTTTTGTTATTAAGTTCTTTCAAAGATAAAAGTCATAGGTATAAAAGATTCAGTCACAGCCGAATGCAATTGTCTTGTTTTGTTTTTCTTTTTTCTTTTTTATATCGCTTTTAATTCACATGTAAAGCCAGCTAAAATTGCATTTTTTTAATTTTTCTGTAAAATATTTCTAAATACATGTCGTATGCAGTTATTAGAAGGCGGTTTAGCAACAGTCGAGTCTATCTAGTCTCAGAAAGTAAATATAGAATAAAAATTAAATTAATATTGATGGATGTCTGTCTATGCTAAATGCCGACCATGACCGAAGAATCGACTCAACAATTCAACAATTCCGTGAATCGGGTTTTAGTCGGGTTTTGGAATTCATCGAGATTCTGAAAAGATGAGAGCATTACACACAAAACAAAAGGAGCTCCTTGTTATCCAGCTACAAATAGTTGAGCCGAAAGTTATACTCGAATGATTAAAAATAAATTGAAAATAATTAAGTGCGAAAACTAGGAAATACATATCGAAAAGTTATTGAAATTTTATTTGCCTATCGTCGAAATGCACATGCATAAACAATTAGATTAAGATCGGAAGTCAAAGAAAGTTGAATTTCCTTGCATCATAGTACACTATTGCTGAGTTCGAAGCATAAAGAAAGAGCTACTCTCAGAACTGAGTGAGATGAAAAAGTCTTTGGAAATGCATTTTGTAAAAAGTTTGCATCGCAAGATAAAAATCTTATTGGAAAGCTATACAAATAAATTGTCAGATTGATAAGCGATACGTTAGACGCAATCGTCTTTTTTTAACTCGACTTTGTGCGTTTTTTACTTAGAAAATTGTCAAGCAATGCATTTAATGTAAAATATTTTCGCTAATAGTTTCGAACCCGCCGTGTATATCCATATCATATTTTGCACAAATATTTATGAAAGTCAGTGTAAATATTCTATTTGCAAATGAACTAAATCAGTTCACCGACATGCATGCTGAGCACAACTTTCTCACTGTGTTTCTCTCAATTGTTTTTTACGATATCACATTATTTTTTCTTCAGTGCGTTCAGTTTTTGTAATTTTTCCAAGCATGAGTGAATTTTAATAGAATTTTCCGGAACTCTCTTTTTAAAACATGGTGTAATACTTTTTTTTTGTTTTGTAATTACTTTTTTCATGCCCAGTCAGTACTGCCGGTATCGGTGGTACATTAAACAAGTTATTTTGCTTGTAGCCCTGAGATCTTACAAAGTGCAAACTGGTTCCGAGTAGCATTAAATATATCCTCCGTCTCTTTGGTTAATAGGTTTTTTTAATATAACAACAGCTACTGAACCCGGAAAAGTATATATTCACCTCCTAGGTGAAGAGAGAAGGTGAAGAGAATTCTTTTACTTTTCTTCACTTTAGTGTTTTCACCTGTTGACAATTTAAGAGTTTAAAAGAGTTTGAAGTAACGGAAAATTTTGAAAAAATAAAAAAATAATAGTCGATTAGGAAAGTGTTTAAACAATTTCATGCTAAGCCAACCATAATACTCGAAAGGTTCGGTTTGTAAATTTTAAATATTTCAGTGATTTTATAATGCGTTTATCAATTATTTTATGGTAAATTAATTTTTTTTTTTTTTTTTTTTTTTATGTATATGACTTCCTACTCAGAGCACAATTGTGATCAGGAAGTATTGCAGGTAGGCAGGGATGGAAGGAGGGCCTGTAATGGCTGTACACGTTTGACTCTTAAGTGGAAACATAAGACACAGTAGGAAAAATCACTGCTGGAAGATTGTTCCAGAGATGGGTAGTATGATTAAAGAACGACGCGTTGCCGGAGCAGTCGCACAATAAGCGGGCAATTCCACGACGAGTGGGTGGGAACTGAGACGGGAGACCCTTGTGTTCCTAATAAAGCACTTAGTTGGTAAACGTATCTCTTCTATCTCTGTAAAACACTGAGCACCTTGGCCTTTTGCGATATTCGTTCCAGGTCGTCGGAATATCAAAAATACAATCACACTTACTAAGAAATTATAGTTTAATTGTATCCGTTCTGGTTGATATTCAACGACAATGAACGAAGTAAATATCAGCAAAATGAGAGAAATTGGTGTCCATTAAAAGTGTAAAAGTGAACTCAAGAAATAAACATATCTTCTTAATGTTCGATCATGACATTCTTACAAGATACATCCAACTTTCTTGTATACGGTAGATATGTTCCTTAAAAAATCGTATAAAAAATACATGCGTTATACGTTCCATAAATTTAATCGTGTACGTACGATGAAAAAACTCGAAATATTTTCCCAAACTACCGCGCAAAAAAAGTAATAATCAAATCCACATGACATTTGCAAAACAAAAAGAATTTATTTTCATTTCAAAAAAATAAAATTAGTGTAAGATGATAATTCGCTCCACAATTGAAATTGAACTTAGGAACAAAAATAAATTTCGCAACTATTCAACGCTACGCGTTGCACGCTTATCACGCACTGGGCCACAAATGCTATCATCAAAAGAAAAAAGTGGTCATAAAATTCGGGTTTTCCCGGTTAGGAGGCCTAGTTACTAGCACATATGTAGGCCCATATCAAAATCGGCCGACTTGTGATCACGGTATTCCTCGAATTATACTTTGTTGCTGTATACATAAGCTTCTAAAACGCACAGTCGTGCCAGAACAAAAAACTCGTGTAAAAAATGGTATTTGTTCTTATTATGACCGGCGTTACATCAAAATCGGGTAAAAAAAAGACAGTATTGGGCATGCGTTGGGCATGAAAGGGATTACCATCGGGTTAGTTTCACATAAAGGTATCATTGTCGAAGAATAGGAACCCTATGCACTCAAGTCAAAATTAAATTTTTTTTTTGATCGATACCTTTACAAGGCGTAGCCGCAAGCTTCAAGTCTATAGATTCTAGGCCAGTTTTAAATTTGGAATGCATCTAAACATGTTCGTGCGTCCATCCCTCTGTCTATGCAACTAAACATTCTCCCGTCACCGATAACGAAGATATCGCCCACAAACTTTCCCAAGGACACGCCTACAGCACCCATATGCCTATGCGACAAACACTTTTATTTTGAAAATGGAAAAAATCAGCCGCGTCCCCTTCATATTACAGAGTATGAAAATGTAGTTCCTCGACTTCTTGTCTTTTTAAGGATGACGGTGACAGGGATGAAATATTCGTTCATGATGAAATATAATATTTTCTCAGTTATTTCCTTTTTCATCGATCCATTGCGGGAAGTTGCTAACCACGGTTTTCGCGAAACTATGTTTTTCGAATTCTCTGTGCGTTTAGATGCTTCAAATTTACAACCCTTATGCAGTCAAGGACTCTTGAGTTCGGTCAAGGAGGTATCACGAAAAATATGTTTTTTTTTGCAGATGCTCTGTCGTCATTTTATCAATAAATAATTTAAAAGTTTACAACACATGTACCAACCTATGTAAGAAATTTTTTCTACTGCATTGAGACGTATCGCGTAAATAAATTTGAGAAAATGACTCACAATCTCAGGTTCTCAGGCAAGACAGCATTATGCATTTAGGAATCATTTCTCGGGCTTTTTCACGGAAGACTAATCGTTGCGAGATAGCAAACATTTTACATATGTTTGCGCATTGCGTTGAATTACAAGAAATCGTTCGTTTTTAATCGTTACTTAAAAAGAAAATAGTGCTACAGTCGCTTTCGTAAAAAAGCAATTCGTTAGAATATTTTCTTGAACTGTCACGGGCAGGAAATTTCGCATACCAAGGAAAGAGAGGAAAGGAAAAAATCGGTCATGCCCACAAAAACTTACACGCGATTAAATTTTATTTCTTTCCCTTTTTGGGATTTTATGCTTAACTATCATAGCGCAAACAAGACAAAATGTTTAAAATTATTTTGGTCATTCGTCAAATGAAGATTTATTATCTGCCTAAAAATGGGTTAATGCTATAATGAATGTGGCAAACAGCGCGATGTGATGGATTAGTTTTTTCTAATTAATTTAATAACACCATGCGAAAGCATTGTGATGGATGTGCGAGATTCGGCCCCCGCCGAATATAACTTTTCTTCTTCTTCTTTCTGTAATGCAATCTTGAAAAAATAGAACTATCTCTTAGCGCACAAAGACTGATATTACCCCTTAAGATAATGGATGTTTAAGATTTGCTCCAAGCGATTATACTTTCCTTGCTTAATTTTTCGAATTTTTTGCAAATAGGTTCTAGTGACTCCCTAGATCTTGTTTTTTATAACATTCGTTACAACAACGTTTTTTATTAAAATTTTAATAAGAAGTAGATTAAATGCCTACCTAAGCTCTTGTGTGATTGTATTGCTTCCAAACAAAAACTACCGTTCAAACTTGAAAACTGCTGTCGCAAGTCTTATCTGTCGAAAACAACAATTTCTCGTTAGTTTACGGGGGGCGCGCGCACACCGATGATGCTGAAAGCACTGCAGGCTCAAAAGAGAAAATTATTCTTAATAATTGAAAAGTGAAATTGCAAGCGACAGTTGACATTCTGAAAATACGAAACAGTTATGTGTTCACTGTTTTTTGTACAAAAAAAACAAAAAAAATCAAAAGAAAGCTAGTTCCCAAGTAAAGACCGTGTTAATCCGCAGTGAAACAAAAGTATTGTGTAACAAGTCGGTATAATAGTAGCATTGGAAAGTTTGAAGGTTGAATTGCTATCACACCCGTCAAATATTTAGCGGATTTGGTCGCCACACATCTGCATGAGGCCATTACGGTAACTGCAGAGTATTTCCTAGGTCGTGGCAAATCGCATTCTCTAGAAAAAGCATCAAAAAATTAGAGAAGCATTGGGATCATTTTATCGTTCTTGAAGTTAACTACGTTGACGAATAAAGTCGGAATTTTGCAAAAAGAAAACATTACACTTTTCTCACTAAGTCGCGGAAATTATTGGCTGAGATGTGTTGAGAGTGCTAGAGAGAGAGAGTGCTAGAGAGAGAGAGTGCTAGAGAGAGAGAGAGTGCTAGAGAGAGAGAGTG
>CCAG010018610.1:0-23753 GCA_001077435.1 Glossina morsitans morsitans | reverse complement strand
GCAAATTAGATTAGATCAAATATTTGTAAACTGTAGAACTATACATTGCGGTTACCATAAAGCGTACATTTCGATTTATTTTCGATGAGCGTAAAAAGTGGAATTAAATTAATTAAATGAATTAAAATTGCTGTTGTAATTAAAATAAAGGCGCTCTATATAGCTGGCAATTGACTAAAAGATTAGCAACAAATTTCGGGGAAATGTAGCAAGCAAAAATCTTTTAAAATAATGTCAGAACGATATCGAGTACTGGTATGTTGCTTTCGAAAGACTTTGAAAATCGTTTGAAGAGAGAGTATTCGGCCAAATACTGAAGCTCTAGTTGTTGTAAATAAATTCGAAATACAATTTACGCAATTTTTAATTCACAATCCCGTGGAATCCCGAATCACGAGTTGAGCAATATTGGAGGAAAAATGGACTCACCTTCACGTAACCAATATTTATAATCTAGTCTAGTCTATAGTCTAGTCTTCTATTCTGCTGTTACTTAAATCGAATAACTTTGAACGTATCGTATCGTATCGAATCGTCATGCTTAGCTTAGCTTAGCGTTTTGCATTAAATTAAAATATTTGAAGGGTGTGAAGTTATATTTAAATATAATTAGCAAAGACACAAACCAAAATTTCTTTAGAGAGCTCTGTTAAGCCCTTACAGAATTGTATAAAACGAAGTCTCGAAGGGATTTAAGTCAAAATTCAGTTAAATTAAAACTTTTGGAAAATTTTTTTACAAAATATAATAAACGAAACGTGTAGTTATGTAAATTAATTAATATTTGAAAAGTCAGTACTTGTACACTATGTCATAAATGAGGTTGATAAAGCGTAAGTTTGCTTAGCTACTGTGGGCACACCATATCCTGTGAACAAATGAAACTAGCACAGCATGAATCGTCTATTAATAGCCCTTTTTATCATTCATCATTTTCTTCGCGCTGCATTCACCTAGGTGCAGTGCTGCATTCATTCAGCTAAGTGCAGCGCCGCATTCATCCAGGTGTACGGAAATTTTCCAACTCCCATAAAAAAATTCTCCGAGCAAAACTTAATGATTCATGCTGTGCTAGTTTCATTTTTTCACCGGACATGGTTTGTCCACAGTGACCTTTCAAAATTTGCTTATATGTTATCCTGAATTATGTTAAGTACGGAAATTTTCAAAGTCCCATAAAAAAATTCTCCGAGCAAAATTGTTCATCATCAAAAAAATTCACCGGACATGGTTTGTCCAGAGTGACCTTTCAAAATTTGCTTATATGTTATCCTGAATTATGTTAAGTACGGAAATTTTCAAAGTCCCGCAAAAAAATGCTCCGAGCAAAATTGAATATAACCTGGACATTGTTGGATTTTGTTTATTATTTTGTAAAAAAATTTTCCAAAAGTTTTATTTTAACTGAATTTTGACTTAAATCCCTCCGAGACTCCGTTTTATACAATTCCGTTAAGGGCCTAACAGAGCTCTGTAAAGAAATTTTGATTTGTGTCTTTGCTAGTTATATTTAAATATAACTTCACCCCCTAAAATATTTGTGTAAACGTTTGTGTCTACTGCTTCTTTGTAAGCTAGAATGAAACATTTGGAAAACACAAATGGTTAGTTCAGCGTTTAGTTTATTGCTTTAATCAATTACATTAGTACATCTTTTTTTTTTTCCATTTCTATTAGCGGTTTTTCTCTAATGTAGGTCAACGCAATTATTTAGCTTTTCATTTCTTTGTCACACACAGACAATTAAGTCGTGTGAGCAGACGCATTTATGTGATAACTTTTTACTGTTCCCAAGACAGCCGCAAAAAAAAAAGAAACAAAACAAAAACAAAAAATTAGAAGAAATTGCATAAGTACTATATTTGTACGTTAGTTTAGACACACACACACATATCTATAAGCGCAGAAGCACGTAAAGTTAAATAGTTTTGAAAGTTTTCACATTGCAGTTAAGGCAGTGACGTAAGGAATTATAAAGCGAATTAATGCATTTTTAATTGTTCCGTTATAAAATGCGACAATTTTTACAAAAACAAATGCATTCACACATTGAAAACACGCACACAAAGATAATATGTGTGCGGCTAGAATCTTTATAATCACTCACCGCTAAAGAAAAGTTAGTATAAAAAATTCTCTTCATTACGTTTTAATATGCGATGTATTGCCATTGACGAGGGCCGTCAAAAATTTCCTTTTTATGAATTTCATAGCAAATCAGTTTCATTCCAAAAAAATGTGCCGCCATCCATACTCGCCACGTAATTACGCTGCGACCCGTCAACAAACGCTATCATGGCAGCATTTTCCCAATTTAAAAGATGACCCTACCAATCCCGAAAATTATTATCTAATTAGATTCTGTTTCACAATATGCAAAACGCACAGAAAGTTTCGTGAATTGATAATAGCTTTAAGTGGTGCGGTAACCCTGTTTAGATATATTCAGAATGAAAAAAAATTGGTAAGCTTGCAGAACGTTGACGTAGACCTAAAATGAATTAATAAATTGTTTAAGTAAAAATTCAAGTTTCTTATTAAAAAGAATATTTTACTATATACTGTGGGTGCTCGTTGCGTCACTATATTTTGATTAACAACATTGCATTAATGATCGCGACGTGATTTGAATATGCAACCTTCTGTTAATGTTATCAATTGCCAAATAGCAAGATATTCAGCGTCGAACGATCTAATTAGCGATAGACAACACGGCATTCGCAAAAATCGGTCCACTAATGATTTAGTGTAGAACGACAGCGGAAAATGGAGCCATTCGCTGTTTCGGTGAAAGTAACGTGGTTGCGCTAGATATGATGCTCTTGTCTCTAGGCAATTTTATTCAATTTATATCGGGTTTTCCAAACAACCACTCGATAAGAATTGTAGTTGGCAGATATATTTTAAATGAATTTCACTTAAAGGTAGAAATAGTTCAAGGCTCTTTCCTACTCATTCTCTGTGCGCATTAACGAGCCTTTGTGCGTGACAGAAAACGTTATTTGCAGATGACAGCAGCTAGTTTAACAACCGACTATGCAGCACCGAGCTATGAACTAACACCGCATGATGAGTCAGACACTTAATTAGGTTTTCACAAAAATATTTCAATTGGATAGGACAAATACGGTAAGCTTTCACACCAGCAAAACACAATAATGTTTCTTGGGAAGCAACGGGCAACCTCCCTGCTTTGAAAGTGTCAACGTAGAAGAATCGGCATCTTTTGATATTTTAGTTATGAGAAAACAAAATGACGTTCGCTGAACAAAACATATACACCAAGAGGCGAGAGTTACAGACGAGGGTGCTGGTTTTTTTAAACGGTACAAAAAATACGTCACTGAGGTGGATATCAGTACCACTTGCATCGCCATTATTCGGCCAAAACTAAAGTACAATTGGGGTGTGCGGGAGCCCTTCAAATATTTCCAGGGGAAACTTCAAACTTTTACAACCAAAACCTCAGATGCTCATCGACGGCGAGAGTGTTTCTACAGCTATATCCAGAGCATCGATATAATATGGACTGTGTGGTGCCTATACTGGGGTATATATTCAACGGTTCCACAGAAATTTGTTCGCCAACCAAAACTTTCAGCGGAATTACTCGTTTTGTCAGCATTCTCATCCGCTTGTCATGAAGGTGTTCTCATGTCACAGGACAGACTATCACCGCTTCGTCAATCTTCGACCTCACTGTCCGCCTTTGGAACTATCAGTGCTCTCTCTATGCTATTCTAGCTTAGACTACCTGGCCTTAAAATTAGGACACTTTTGTGAGTTGGAAGCACACCATTTGATTTCATTTTCTTTATTATGTTATTTCGCCTTGTTTTCTACGATATTATGATTAAATATGATCAGTTACCGTTCAATAGAATAACTACCGCGTGGGTTAATTTGACGTTTTTCAACATTTATTTGAGTTTTAAAGAGGCTGATTTCAAAAACTTTTCTGATTTCAAATATCTATAATAAATTTTTACCTGTTCTAGTTGCCGAAATGCCGATGACATGTATCTATTTCTATTACAAGGAACCAATTTGCCCTATAATCTTGTAGTTCTAATGAATATTTGGACAGCTGCAGCAAACATGAAAACATTGTGGGTTTTTCGAGGTTATTTTAATTTTTTTCTATATTGTAGGCGCGCATGTAAACAGATCACATTGATTTTTTAATTAGTTTGTGATAAATTTCATCTTTTCATCCTAACTTTTGCGAGATTATGCGAATTCCATAAAATATATAGATCAGAATGATCCAATTTCTACGAACTGAAAAATACAAACAGTCGACGGTTCTAAGGTAAAGGTTAGTTCAACTGCAGCACAAGCTTCTATATTGCGGTATATTTATACGTAAGCGCTGCTAGTTTATGAGTAACGTTATATTGTAGAATGCTTATGCTTGAAAGAGACACAACGTCAACGAACATGGTGCCGAATATATTTCCCTGCCTCTGTGATCGTAATCACGAAGAAATAGATGATACAGTCAATTGGGTTGACATGTGCGCAAAGACAAACGTTTCTTCAATTTTGAAATGACAAAATAATCAAATAATGCGTTTTGACTTTTCCATGCAACAAATACGATATGTTCAGAGACAAGCAACTAATCTAATTTAATAATTTTTATTATTTATTTTCGATGATTCAAACGATTATGTCAAATCGCTGTTGCGTAACGTACACATTTAGAGAGCTGCTCAAGAAGTTTTTGGGCGAAATTTGACACTCATTTCAATCATTACACTTACAAACAAATACATTTAAATTAAATGAGTAAATAGATTTCCCTAATATCTTGTAAGCTTACTGATGCTATATGCGTTATACTTAGTTCTCATTAGAATATGATTTGGCCCACCTCTCTAGGGTGGGCTATTAAAAATCTCTTGTCACACTATGTTTTACATTTCACTGTATAAAGTATTGTGGTTTAGTGTTAATATCAGTTTACTTTAGGTCCCAATTAGTTCTTTCTCAACGCTCTACTTAGCTCTTAAAATTATTTTAGGTGAATTATATATATGTATGTATACATATATATTGAGTTGAATGTCATCATCTACATTGAAATGAATTTTCAAGCAAAGTATTGTCATTATATTGTAAGTAAAAGCCGATAGCCTTAGATGCTAGTGCTTTAAGACTTGAGTCTTACAATTTATTTCTTTAACTAAATTATATAATAATAATAATGATAATAATAATAATAATAATAATAATAATAATAATAATAATAATAATAATAATAATAATAATAATACTGTAAATATTTCACACTCTTCTTAGGTTTGCCAGAATTTACTGCATTTTTATACTGGTGTATATTTATATTTTTGGCCTGTCTGTCTGTATGTCCGTCTATCTAATGTCTGTGGTAAGCATTCTCACAATCAGAAAAATAAAGTTATTGGCTCCAAATTTAGCAGCAACTTTGGAAGTTCTTGCACGCAGCTGGGTATTGAAAATGAGCCAAATCGGCCAAGGAATACAGCCACAGTGAACGTGAAATAAACGCACCTCGATTTTCAAAAGCCAAAAGAATTAGGAGTTTTTGCTTTTTACTTATACATTACCACAGATGTAACGATTACAATTTGACCGTTTATACTATAAGTGATCTTCTAGCATGTGCTGCTCAAAAATGAAAATAATCGGCCACGCGTACTCAATGTTATACAAGAAGAATTTCTCCTTTTTAGCGAAACGTTTGTAACACGCTGAAAACAACTTCAGAGACCCTATAAAGTGCATAGATTATTGATCATTATCAAATTCTGAATCTATCTAGGCATGTTCGCCCGTCCGTTTGTCCAACTTCCTATCCGCCCGCTTATTGCTTGGAAGTTCTTGCACGCAGTTTCATATTAGAAATGGTCCAAATCGGCCTAAGAATGGGCCCGCAGTAGACAATGTAAATTGACAATATATCTGTTTTCGGGAATCAAAAAAAGAAAAAAAAAAGGAACTATTTGTTATTCACTTGCAACAACTTATAATGTTGTAATTTTAATTTTCTTGCTTGTTGAACAATAAAATTTGATTTTATATGGGATTAAAAATGTTACTCAACAACCGAAGTTTTGTTCGTGGCGCAAGACATGTTAAAAATTTAACATACCTTTGCATCATAAGTGCTGTATAATACAATAAGTAAGAAAGTTCAATTCGGTTCTCACCGAATCTTTTATACTCATCATCGGTGTCCGCAAAAAGACTCTGAAAATGGAGAAGAACTACATTTTCATACTTGATAACATTGGGTGGCCGCGGCTGATTTTTTCTCGTTTCAGAATAAAAATAAAAATTTATATGGTGGTGTATGTGCTATATTTTATGGGTAATAAATAAAAAGCAGGGAAAGCAAAAGCGTTTTTTATCCCTTTGGAAAAACATCACATCGTCACATCACATGGCGTTGTAGGCGTGTTCTTCGACCGATTTGAAAAGAATGTTTGTAATAGGCATTACACAGACGGACAGACCGACAGAGGAAGAGAACGAAAAAATGAATATACTCCTCATCCTTTGGTGATATATATAATTTTACGTTAAAGAGCTTCTGTTTGCTACTAAAAGAGTCTCACATGAAAATTAATAATATTTTGCAGAATGAAATATTAGTGGTATTCTGCACCAATCTACGTATACGGGAGATATTTATGTGGTTACGGCGTGTAAGTGACGACATTGTAAAATAGTAATAAATGTAGTAAATTGCTTATGCTTAGCGTTGCCTTTTGTCTCGCATTTTTGCTAGCTAATCTTTTTTTTATTTTATTTTTTTTTATAATTTGGTAGATTATTATTAAAATTTCTTAATTTCTCCCGGTGTGGTAGCAAATATTGAGTTTTAATTAGTCCATCGTCACTATCATTCATGGATCTTTAAGAAAACGCTAATCTCTCCAGTCATTGGCGCACGTAGGGAGCTGTCTAACAACAGCGGATAAGAAGAAAGAGAAAGTCTGATGCGCCATTTTGTTTCCCTAGTAATTCGATTTCTCTCATCATTGCCTGATAATTTTCTGCAAATTTGAAAATCGTAGAGTTGGTCATGTTATACTATATGGCAAGAGCTGAACCACGAACATTTTGCTTATATTTAATTATTATTTATTATTCACTTTTCCTCTTTTCTTTTTTCTAACGAGAAAACATCTACAAGATTTTAAATGGCTGTCATTAATGCTTTTCCGCTTTCTTGAGAGCTATAATGAAAACTAGTTAAGTCAGAATGTGAAAGGGAAAAGCAACAAAATTATTCCAAGAACAATGCAAAAACGAACATGTTTCGGATGTCGTGCTCTTTCCTATTACCGACTCTATACGGGACCCGAAAACATGTGTATTCATTCGTATGCCGAAGCGTTGTTTGCACATCTATACAAAGCTTCCATTAAGATTCATTTCGTTCCGAGTAAAGGTGTTCGTAAAAAAACAAAAAACTTGTTACTTAATATAGAGTTCGGTCTCTGGAGTTTCCCGACAGGACTTAAAATGATAACCTTTTTCGCTTTTCTAATTGCATTTGCTTCAAAAACGCTTACATGTTATTTTCAAGTAAAAAACTCTCATCAAATTTAGTCGACTGTGTTTTAATCAATAACATTTTCTAAACTGTTAACAAGTTGCAAATTGGAAAAAAGTTGTTGTTTTCAAATGCAGAATTTTTTTAGAAAATTTCATTGATTTCTCATATCTTTTGTGTGTATTTTAATTCTTGTTATTATTTTTTTATTTTTATAAAAATTTTTGTACTTGTTTTTCCAATAGTTGGTTGAGTTCGTATCAGAATTATATAAAATTGATTACGAACTGTAAGATTAAGTTCACTCAGTCTTTCGTTGATATGTTCATACAACATATTTAAAGCTTTCATAATAATGGTTTAAGCTGTCAAGGAATGAAACATCGGAATACGAAACATACAGAGAGAGTTAATTTTGAAAAGAGAGTTAATTGATAGACCATAATGAGTGCAAGCTTTATAAGCTTTTAAAAAGAGAAAAGGAAAGATTTTTGGCGGTTCGTTTTTTGTTTTCGTTTTCTTAAACCAAATTGTTGCCATTGTAATATACTAGGTCGTAGCAAAATATTGCGGTTAATTTTAGAATGAAATAAAAGGAAATTGCATTTCTTGATATCCGCTGCCGATATTTGTTTGTAAAGCAAACACTACAGTCATACTTACATATCGCGACTTTCTTGTTTTACTTGATTACTAGTCAGGGTTTATCCCCTTTTATACATAGAGGGGCCCCTCTTATACATAGTGTTGGTCAAAAAAGGTTTTTGGGTAAGAATGGAGAAAAGAATGTATTAGTATTCGTGCGCATTAGACTTGAAAGTGAAGGCATCTGAGAAGACGGCAGGGAGAGATTGTGGATTGTGTTTCAAAGACACCCATGGCGATTAAAGAAAGAGCAACCCTGGTAATGTGTTTTTAATGGGAACATTAAGAAAACCGATTTATTTCTGTATGATTGTTTGGTTAATTGCCCCCAAGCCCCTTTTAATTCAATTTATCTAATTTTCTTTCTTGAAGAGAGCAATTTATTACGGAACCGTTTAATTTAGTACCTTGAAATCAGCTACTTTAGCAATCTGGCCACTACTTAGTAAGAGAGAAGCAGTTATCATTTTGTGGCTAATTGTGGGAGACCAAAGAGCAGATTTGGTTTACTTTAGAACTTAACGAGAGGCCTAAGAGAAATTTTAAGAACAAGGTAGTTCTCTTATAAAAAAATTCCAAATTTGTAGTGTTACGATTGATCGATGGCCAGGCAATCAAGTGAACAAGTGGGCAGCCAAACATGTTCTAATCAATTCCGCCTACCTTGGCTATGAAGAGTACATGGACTTTATATCATCTTCGATGTATATTTCGGTGCGTTGTTAACGTTTCGCAAATTTTATAAAATAAAGGTAATTATACGAATAAAATAAAGTGATTGTATTCATTTTATTTATTAATATAAAAATTTCATTAAACTCTTTCTATGCCCATTAAAAGAAATTTGATGTGTTAGGTGCTTGCAACGCTTTAAAGAGAAACCACCAAAAAACCACAAAAAAAATTTATGTATTTTTGGATGCGAGAAAAAATGCAATAAATTTTCTCATAGTCGGCCAACTAGCCCACTAGCATTAGTGATGAGTGATCTCAAAACTCTATTTAGAACGAGTCTAAGAGAGTCTAAGTCTTCGCCTATTTCTTCTCTTTCATTATTTGTGAACTAATTGCAATAATCAGCGTACGTTGCAAGAGATAATTTTTTTTCTCTCTTTTCGGATTATAACTACAATTTATATGAATAGAGCGGTAAACTGGCCATAAATAAATTTAGTCGATGGGGTTCCTAGATTTGCGCCGCAAAGCCATTTGTATTCGACTTTAATTAGAAATTTTCAGAATTTTACAATTGTTGTTGTTGTTGTTGCTGTTGTTGTTGTTTTTTTTTTTTTAAATTGACCTCCGCTCAGCTCAGTTTTTCATTTTAATATCGTATTTTCCAAAAATACACATAATTACCCGTAAACATTATTGTTTTACGAAAACTTTCTCTCTTCAGTATATGCTGCTAAAAGGTAGGAAGAAATTTGTCTCCAAACTGAACCAAAATTTCTCTTTTGTTTGTCAATTCATTGTACTAGTAAAGCTTACTCTGTTCTATCATGTTTGTTGTTTATGAATTTCTGTTACATTGTTGTTCGTCGTATATCTTACTCTTCTTCGCTACAGAAATGAGAGAAATTTGTTGTAATGAATGCTTCGAGTCGGGTATCTGCACTAATATCCTTCGATACTGCGTAACAATTGTGATGCCTAAACGAATGGCAATGTGTAAAAGCATGCACGTACGTGTATGCGTACAGGAAGAGCACCTTATTGAGGCTTAATGTTTGTTGATACTAACCAAAGTCTTTAGTTGTTTACCGTTAGTTTAACTCTACTGACCGTTAAATAATAGTTATTGCAACGTATTAAAAAATTTTAAATAAATAAATTAAAAAAAAAAAATAAATAAATAAATAAATAGAAAAAAAAAAAATTACACTAAAGTAAAATGTATGAAGAATAAAAAATACTGCGTCGCTAATATAAAGAAAGCAATAATTTGTGAAAAATTAATGATAAAAAAAAAAAAGAAAGAAGAAAATAAATTATGATAAATAAAATTCATCTTTCAAAGAAAACAAAACTTCATTATTTCAATTATGTGGAATCTTTGACTGCGTAACGCATTCGAACCTCTTACAATGCATTTATAATTTCCTTTAGCATTTTACGCAACAACTTATTGTATTCATTGAATGTTTTTCTGAATTATTTTCATAGTGTTTATCTTTATTTTGCTTTACATTGCATTGATGGTACTTCCTATACTTACTAAATATTGAATTGAAAAGAAAAACAAAAATTTTTTATATACCCTCCGCCCCAGAAACAAAATTGACCGATAGCCCTAACTCTGTTCTGGCTGGCGGATGCTGTAACGATAACAACACCAAATTGAACAATGTGATGAAACCGTCAACAAACAATATATTGGCTGTGCCTGCAATGTTATGTTTACGTTGTACAAAGCGAACGGTATTTTTACGCTCCTAAAAAAAAAAAAAAGGCAAAAACAAAAATTTTATTGAACTTGTTTATGCAATGTTTGTCGTTTTGAATTTTTATGCATTTTAAAGATTTTTAAACGAAATTCTTGTGTACGTTATTAAATATTTCAAGAGCTTTTATTACTTATTCGCATCACTTATACTTGAAAAGAACATCTTTCATATTCAAGGACATGTAATTGCTACCTATGAAAATTATATTTTAAAATATTTTAGCCCAGAAAGGATAAAAACAATGCATCCGAGTATTTCAACTTAAACCATTGATACCTTGACGCTGATCACATTTTTTGTTTAAAAATATTCTTCTCATTTAATATAATTTATGTATTTTTCTTATCTCGCAACTTTTTATAACTTCTTGCTTAAATAGCTTTTTCTACTACAAACTAAAAGGTTTTGTTTTTTCTTCTTCCCTTCAAGGCTTCGGATAACGTATAGAGAGGAAGTCTTAAGATCTCATTTTGTTCAATTGACTTTTGCAAGTTTCGACGAGTTTTGAAAAGATGGTATGGAAAGGATGGTACTGCGGCTTTACATCAGCAACAGAGACGCTTTTTATACATCACGTTTGAAATCTCTTCGCGTTTGCCCTGATCGCTCCACGATCAGAATTTACCCATTGATGCTTTTCTATAAATGGAATTTTTTTTTTGTTTGGTATGGCTAGCTAGTTTGGCTTATTCTAATTTCCGTAGATAACTGAGCGAGAATAAAATAAGCAAACCGTAAACTGATGTATTGAGTTAGTTTACTACTAATTCGTCCGTATTGCTAACGCTTTAAGACCATAGTCATCGAATTTATTTCTCTGGCTAAATTAATACCTTTACTTTCTCTCCATAGAAGTTTGATTTGCTTTGCCTAAGTTAGCTACCAGCCTTGTCTTGTTAAATACCGGTATAGGATTGATCATCAAACGTTTCAAGATTGTCGCAAGCTAAACGTAATCTCAATAAGGATGCGAAGGAATCTTAATTGAAATTTCTCTCTGTTGATGGTATTTGCGTTTATATTATGATGATCGGTAATATTTTGAAAAAAATAAAAATATTGATGTTGTAACTTGCGTCGGAACAAGTCCATTAGATTATTAGGCAATTCAAATGAACTGACTAGAAAAAAGTTAAAAGTGCGAAGTTCGAGTTTGAAGTCTTCCTTATCATCTCAGGCAAATTCAACATATCAAATTGGACAGATAATTTATATAATTATATTTATGTGTTTAAAAGGTAGCAACATTTCTGCATTTAAATTACGCGGTGTTATCCTACAGAATAGTTTTGTTTTCTTACGTTAGTGCCACCCTGATAGATATTTGTATTAAATTTCGTCCTAATGTTTTTAAGAGTCGATAAGATACGCTTTTTCATTTTCGTCTTAAAAAATGCATTTTTCTCCTTAGCCGAGCTAAAATGATATCTTCGGAGAGGTTTTGAGTTTCGAGAATAAACAGAAGTCGTACGCAGACGAATCTAAATCGGTTATACAGGGCCTCTGGCAGGACAATATTAGTTGAATTTTTTTCTGAAAAAGCCTCATGGTACAAAATATTAGATAACTGAGGCGAGTAGCTTCCAACAAATGAACCGTAACACTTTAACCCAAACCGGAAAGAAGTAAAAAAGCACCATATCAAGATAATCGAAGGAAGTTAGTTTCTGAGAAATTTTTGATGGTATATAAAAAAACCGTAGGACGGTTTGAAACTGTTATTTTACATATCAGCTCAACTATTTCACTTTTTTCTTTATCTTCTTGAAAAGCAAATCTCGTTTGCTTAATGATTTCACAATCAAGTGAACACTTTCATTAAAATTATTATGGGAAACTCATTCTATTTGCAAACCATTAATTTTAGTGTGAAACCCCATCACAAATGTATGCTTTATTACTTTATGTAATGTAAACAACTAAAAGTATGCTACATTAAAAAACGAAAGCAACCAAGTTGTGAAATGAATCGGAAATTACTGCTTGTTACAATTTTTTATTAATATTGGAACATTAAAATATCAAACAATAAAAAAAAAAAAAAAAAGAACAAAAATTAATATACACATATACACGTACATGGAAACTAAACAAAAATTAGAAAAGAATGGGAAACTTTGTGTAGAAATTTCCCTTGTATTGTTGTTGTTGCTTTCAATTAGTAAGAAAGGTGTGAGTATGTGTGCTTTTGCTGTTAGTATAACGTGAATGCATAATACGCATATTTTGCTACCACACATATTGTTATATAAAGTCTGTATAATACACGATTTAATGACTGAGTGTAAAGTTAATGCAAAGCTTTGCACTTTTAAGTCAGGTTAAGTGTTGTTTGCGATGCACTCTGCCCATGCATTTAGCTTAAGAAGTGTAGCTTTGCTAAACGAAGACATGATACGTTTATGCTATTTGAGTGAGAATGCTTGCGCTGGTGTTAAACACTATAATTTAAACAGGTATAATTTTCCCATTTAAACTTTTTATTACATATATTGTTGTTCTGCATATTGTTACACGTTACCGTCTCCCCTATTTCTCGAACTTGAAATAGATATATCATATTGACTGTTTGTTGTTAGGCGGACTGATTCTATTTTTTTAATAAAGGTTTTGTAATTAGCACTGGGCAAAATTTTGATCAATGCTTATCATGTAGTTTTAAAATTATTGGGAAATTTTTCTTTCAAAATTTGCTACTCATAAGAGATAGTTTCGTCTTTTTAAGTATTGTTAATGAATTTAATCGCATTTCTACTTTGAAAATAAGCACAGTCCAGTCTTTGTCAAACGCTCATATAGGTCAACTGGCATGTTGAACTTGTTGTTTTATTTGCTGCTTTTATCTATTTAGTTCTCTATTTAGCAAGCGAAAGATGAGACATATACTAACTCTCTTTCCTTCATTTCTCTTTCTGCAACAACTCAGAAGAAAATCTCAAGTTTCATGTAAAGTACACATATTTCTGCTTAATCATATCTATCATAAGTACCGTGCTAACTAGACTAGAAAAAAAGAATTTAGGCTGAATTCTCTTAGCTATGATCATTCATCTAAGTCAAATCGATACTTTTGGTCTATATTTGTATAACTCGCAGTGATATACGGGATAGTCGGAAAAACGTCAATTTTCAGCGGATCAGCAAATGTTCAGGCGACGGTGCTGTGTCACAATAGCTGGTCAAGGAATAAACTCTTTCAGGAAAGCAAAAGATTGTCGAGGATAATGGTGACCGATTTGCTCTCATCTCTCGTGAAACTGCAGAAAACCAATTAAGTCAACATTGCGTCGTATAATAAAAACATTATCATTAGAATAGTACAACAACTACAACCATGTGTAGCGATTTCGATTAATGTGCTAAGCATGAGAGTAAAAAAATTCTCGCAATTTTTCGATCGCAACAGATATAAATAAGCGGATATAATATGCGAAATTTTATAGCAAAAGAGAAAGAAGATTCATTCGCTCCATAAGCATCGTATATTGAAAGATATACAAAATGTTTATCGCGTAAAATCCACTTCATTTTTATAATGAAAATTTTAAAATCTAATCTAAAAGTTTAAACCAAACTTTGCGACTTAGATTTAACTAAGAGGTAGAAAATTATCAGGTTTATTATAAATGTGAACGGAATTGTGCACAGACTTAAATGATTTTTTAAATTCTCTTGAAAAGAAAATGAAAAATCTTGACACTTTGTTTATTTGTTAAGACAAAGATTTGGGATCGGAACAATGGCTTAAGGAGATAGCGATTTCTTAAACGGTCGGGAAAATTTACAATTTTATGCGGTTTCTCACGTGTACTTCTTTGCATTGCCAATATTTCAAAACTCTAATATATTTCCTGTTTTTGCTGCAACAGTGTGCCTGACCGGTCATGAAACGTCTTTTGTTAAAAAAAAAATAAAAAAAACATATTAGGTGACTGACGCTCAAGATTCATATTAATTTTGTTTTTTTTTTTTCTGTTTTTTGCTTTTTATCACATCGAACCCTATGTTTATAACGATGGCGGGTAGCTTTATGTGCATAAGTTTTCTGTCCATTTTGTTGCTTTTTCTCCAATATTTACTATCTGACCTATTTAGCAGTTTGTTTTCTTTTTTCCTCGTCTCAGTTTTGATGATTAATAATTCAATGGGCTGAATTTAAGAAAAAAAAAAAAACAAAAAAAAAAAACTGTCATTACTTTCGTTTTATGAAAGGCCTCTTAACATATGCTATGAATTTTTCTATTTGCACTCAAGTAAAAGTATGCTTTACAATTCATAGCATTATACGTTGAGATTGTGTCTTAAGTAGAAAGATTTCTTCTTTTTTTTTAATTTATTATGGAAAGCGAATAAGAAAAATATTTTTCCTTACTATTAAGCTTGAAGAATATTGTGTCTTATCTTTAATCTACGAGAAGCATATATGTGCGCATTTTATATATGCACATATATATAAATATATATATATATTTTTGTGTGTGTGTGTTTGTATGTATTATCAAAATTTTAATTTTTTTTTTCTTCGTAGTACCAGTCATATCTATGAATTTGTTTTCATCATTTTTCAACATATTTTTCTTTTATTTTTTAAATTGTAGCGCTACTCTAGCATTATCTTTTGTGTCATCGTATTATCTTTTCTTATATTCTTAACAAATTGTTATTTGTTTTCGTCAAGGCACGTGTTATGCCTTGAAACTGTTTTCTTAAGATTCGTTAGTTGGCAAGTTGCACTTCAGTGTTTTTTTTTCAGTTTATGCTTTAAATCATTCCCATTAAACCATCAAATAACTTTTTTCGTTAGTTATTTTTAGGTTATTCTTATTCCTTTTCCTTCCTTTCGTTGGTTTTAATCTTTGTCTTCTGTCGCCCCTATATGTTAGCAAAGAGGGCGTGCTTTTAGCTGGATTCCATATATTCTTGATATGAATTTTACACAGTGGTTAAGCACACACAGTGGTTCAGACTATGTATATATGTACGGATATGGTATGCAAAAAGATTTTTTTTTTCTTTCTTAAATGAATTTAATTTCATTTAAAATAATTTAATTCTTTTTTAATTTAAATCTTATTCAATTAAATTAACATTTTTCTATTTACATTTTTTTAAGAAAATGAAAAGAAATTTAATAAAACGGTCCTTTTTTACCCATCACATTAAGATAATATATATATATATATATATAGCTGTATCAAATTCTAAACCGATTTAGGCATGTCCGTCTATCTGTCAAATTCTGTGGTAAACATTCTTCTGGTCACGAAAATGAAGCAATCAAATTTTAAATCAATTTAACCATGTCACTTTGTGGGTCTGGACTGACGGGTTGAAGAACGGCGAGGATGAGTCTAAAGAGATAATTGTTAAATCAGCATCAGTGTTCTTCTACGCACGCTTGCCACGATAGAGCCCCGCTATTGCTCAATTACCATTTACAGATGACGTGCATAGACGGTGGATGAGACACTGGTCTTACTCGCAGGCTGTCTCTTAGCCAAGGGCGCGTCGTCGTCTTCCCAATCACTCAAAGTTGTGGTTCTAGTTGTTTCGTTATTTTACGGTCTGTAGTGGTTGTGATTCTTGTTGCTTATTATACAGGAAATTAAGAAAAAATTTCTCGTTTTATTTCAGATTCTTATTTTGTCTTATCGGCAGATCAAACTCATTTTGTAATGTTGTTTTTATTAATCGAATTAAATAATGCACACTTCAGTTACTTTTTTCCGCTTACTATCTACACTTTGGTGACTTTCGCTCCGGCGAATATTTGAATAGCAGCTTTTATGAAAAATATTTAGTGGATCGAAAGTTATAGGTGAAAGTATGAAAAAGTTGTCGGTTTTGTCGGAGTTTCTTTCAGTTGCTTCTGCATTTTGAGTGTGTCTGCGAATAAGTCGCATTAATTTTTTAATCTCGCATTTTTAATCTTCCTACTACTACTTCCTTTTTCCGCGACTGTAACGTTTCACGACAATTACCCGTCAAATTGACGGGATTTCGCGAATCGAGTATTAACGGAAGGTAATTATATGAAGTGAGTGAATGAAATCGGTCTATAAAGATCTATTGCAAATTAAAAATATTGAAGCAAGTTTTTCTCTAGTGTTTCTCGGGTGTTGAAATTTAAATCTTTACCAGTGAAATTAACGATAGGAGTAGATTTCCGTTTCACCCCCCTTTTATTTTCATATTCCAATTCGTTTCTATGAAGAATGCTTAAAAAGCTTATATTTTCTTATATAATATCATTAACTCAAGCCTTGTCATATATGCAATAAGTATGTCTGGGCGTCGTACGGACGGGAGAGTATGCTTATATAACTTCTCGCGCTCCTAATGGTTCACTTATAAATGTAGGTGCTAGATGACCGTCGGTCACGGTATTCATTAGAACTAGCTTAAGAAGAAACTTAAAATAGTAGGCGTGTCTATCGAGAATTTAATTTGAAAATGTACCAGAAATATTTCATATCCGCGCCCGTTTCGAAAGCAGCAGAGATTTATATTGTGAATCCTTATGGTCCCCTCTATCAGAATCGTAGTAACGTTTGAAGAATTCTTGAAGACTTATTTGCCAGGAAGTATTTCACTCAATAAGATATTTTCAGTATTCATTTTATATTATAATTAGCAATAATTTCGTTCTCTCCCGCAACTCTTTAAATGCTTCGAATATGGTTAACCGTCGCGAATGGTTTTCTCGCTCTTTCTTCTATTTGTTTAATTAGAACAATTAAAACAGACATGTTGTTCTTCTAGGCAAAGTGTTCGGAGCGTAGTTTTCACCCTATGAAGGGTGGATGCATTTGCAAGGCAAATGCTATGCATAATCATAATTTATACGACTCTCATAGGATGGCCTTTTCTACGTACTACTTTTGGGATAAGTCTAACAGGTGTTCCAATGCGCGGTGGTGAAGTGTTTTTGTTTTGTTATAATTTATTTTGTATTAACTTATCTAAGACTTGATTTCGCATATTTTTTCTTCTTTTTGTTTTGATTTTATTTAACAAAACAAAATGAATTTTAGCTTCTCCCTCACGCTGTAAATAACGGTCAGTTTTGCCTTTTTACCATTTTGTGTTTGTACTGTTGTGGGCTTATGAAAGGATGTTTTTTTTTTTTTTTTTGTTTATTTCATTATTATCGCGATTATTTTATACTTTATTAAAAAATATATGCGCTATTAAATTTATGCTGGTTATTGTTTAACGTTATATTTTATGGCGTTAATTAGATTTTATATTATCTCGGTGTAAACAATACATAAATAAGTAAAATAAATTATACAGAGGTATCATTATTATTAACTTCGCTATGTATCTAGGGGCGTTAATTAAAAGTTTAATGGATACTAAAACAAGTGAAAACATTATAGTCGGACCAAAACTGACCATTAAATACCCTACAATACATCATTTATTTTCATACATAATACATCATTTATTTATTTAAAAATTATAATATCTTCAATGACGGCTTTCATAGGGCCCGGGGCCCAATATTCGAAATCACATAGTGTGCCAACAAACAACAAAATTAATTTTCTTTCCAACGTTTGCAGTGTTTTTTGGCATTTTTCGTTAAAAAAATTCTACAAATTCGACCCTTAACTCATATAAGAAACGGAACGGAAATAGGGTAGGCCTTCAAAAATTGATCGATGCGATCCAAATTTTTTTAACAAGTTCAATATGCCGAAATGCTATTACTTAGCGATTTTTGTTGAGAAACTTTGGATATTGCAAATAATTTCCATATGACCGATTTTTCAAAATAAGGCGTTATAGGAGAAGTAGTCGTAATGCAATGCAATGCAATGCAATCAAATCCATTTCCAATAATGTCGGTGAATGGGTTAATAAAATCTATTAAATATTGCGACCTGCAAGTGAAAAATAAAAATATATGGACAGATATTAGACGGACATGCAGCCGATTGGACAAGTTTAAATCAGTCAAATCGATACATGCATCCCGGCAAACATAAAATATGATCCTGCGCGTATCAGAAACTCAGAACAAAGGAGTTACCATTTCTGTATACTTTCCGGGTTTAGCTTAAGGCATATAAGGCATTTTCATATCTGATGCAGGATACTCATTTTAAATGCTTACAACGGAGAGTAAGAAGAAGATTATGTACTCATATCTATCTATCTACTTAATTACATATTGATTAATATCCATTGGAATTAAGATTCGCATTTCGCGTGCTCCTCATTCGGAAAGTTTAATATTTTGCTGTGAGAATAAATAATTTATAATCTTCATTATGGCGTAGGAGGCATTGTCTTCCGTGAGAAGATCAAACACTAAAATCGATCTACTTCAACATCAATTCTTCAAATTGTTCTCATTCTTAACTCAGACGTGGCAATCTGAATTATTTTCCGGTATTCTGCCCACCCCGTTTAATGGTTCCCTGTTACTAAGCTGCCTGATGATGGCGTAGAGTAAATTCTTTATTAATTTCATTCACGATTTATGTAAAAAACTCAAATGCGTTTCGGCTTCTCTTGCAGACAATGGCTTCTACAACGGGCGCAAGCTTTTCTCGGCTTGGCTCTCCCTATGCTATTGTACCCCCCGCCACTTGTACTACAGGGTATATTAGCCTTGTGCGTGTGCTTGTAACAGTCCGAAAGGTTAATGACAGACCCCTCTTTTATTCAGAATCATATTCTGCTAAGTTTGTCCGTCTGTCCATCCATATCATTTTTGTGCATTTACTTTTGCGTTCCATCTACAGGTTGCACATTTTGAAGATATTCTGATAAAATTTCGTGAATTGCCCTGTTCAAAAATTGATTGCGTCCGACCACTTTTGCGTCGACTCCGCTTATACCGCTTTCTCTTGAAAGAGTCGTTATATGATAAGCATAGCAACTTCCAAAAGGTGTCGACAGAATACGCTGAATAATAGTGTTCCGACATACATTTAGATCTGGTAGTTTAATTTTCTAAACCCCCTCCTATATAACCAAATTTACACTACGTTGGTCTATTTTTTGCACTGCCATGCATATAAAGTAAAACTTTACATGAAGAATGGGTCCAATTTTTAATATTTTATAATCCAAATTGGATAAAAACCATCTGTGCGAAACATGGACCTTGCAGGTTTATGTTTTAGACTCTATCCTATATCTATAGTAGTAAGCTTTTATAAAAACTAATTTTTAATATTTTGTGCTAAGGAAAAAGTGAAAAATAATATATGACAGACAGTAAAATTAAATTTACTAAGCTAGGATCATGTTAGTTCACGTTTTGTGTGCACTTCCACACAGTGATTTCCATGGAAATTCTGCCTTTTCATAGAAACACTTTATAATTTTTGGTATTTTATCACGGAACTAACTAAATAGAGAATTGTGTTACATGATGTATTTACTTATTTACTTATTTCTTTATTTATTTACTTATCTCTGGCTACAATTACACATTCAGCCATATTAAGCAACACTCTTAAGGCTAAAGGGCTTCAATTACACTATTATAGAGAAGATCATCAAAGCACAACAAAGTTATGTTAGTTTTGAGTTTTAAAGAAGAAAAATTTTTGCTTAGAATATTTTTAGGCTTAAAGTATTAAGTATGAAGCGAACTTAAGTCTGAGCGTCAAAACTATGACATTATATATAAAAGAATGTCAAGCAGAAAAGCAAGTAAACACAGTATACTATTATAGGCGTTAAAGTATTAAAGGCAAACATAAGTCTATGGAAAGTGGTAAAGGCGAACCATAAGTGTATGTAATTGTGTTATATAGTTAGTTACTTAATAAGGTATGGTCTACGGCACTGGGCTTCGAACCCGCGACCACCGCTTTGGCAGTCGCGAGTCTATTGAAGACTATTTATTGGTCGGAGTATAATTTTGATGCTTGTTCTTATTTAAGTTAGTATTATTGGACCTTGCAAGTTTGATGTCATTATAAACCATTTTTCTGGAGAATCTTAGTAAAATAGGTTTACCATTCCTTTTAATTGCTTTCTAACAAAAATTAGTTACAATTATTCTTTTTTTCAGGAATTCAATAAAGTTTCCCATCCATTTTTTTTTTACAAGATTCCTCATTAACAAAATCGAAACTTAAGAGTGTGTTATTTAAGATTTGTGCCTGTAGTTTTTTTTTTTCACAATTCGTTTATATTTGTAATAATGTTCCGTGCGAACAAAGACAGGAGGAGAGAGAGACAAGACAAAAAGATAAATCGTTACTCAGATATTTTGGTTATATTAATACTTTGACGCCCGGAAATGAGATTTCTCGTTTTTGTTTGACGACTTTTGCTAGTGAGGATGAGGAAGACATTTCTCCGGGAAAACTTCGTCAACATATTTCCGATGTACCAAGTAGTTGTGAAAGTGAGAACAACGATTTGGATAGCACTATAGAAGAAAATTCAGATAGCGACCTATTTCCTATTAGGAAAAGTTATGCTCGTATCCCATCTTATGTAGAAAGCCATTCTGATATAAACCAAAATATTGATAACGTAAGCGATAATGAGAGTAATTGTGTGTCGAATGAAATTGACGCACTATCGTAACTAGAAACCTTTAAAGAAGCCACTGTTGCAACCATCGATCAACCCGATAGATTGATCAGTAACATCAGACAGCACACCCTTCAAGATGTGAAAGCAACCCACCAAAGAAAAAATTTACCCCAAGATTATGCCATTTTTGCAAATCACATAATAAGAGAAACGAAACTCGATATGTCTGTAATTTTTGCAACGTACCATTATGACACAAAGTCAACTGGTCGACCAAATATCCGTTCACTAAGAAAATGTTAATTTCACTATGACTGCGTAAAAAAGATTATAAAAAATTATTATCAGTTCTAAAATCGCTGGTCTTTTAATAAATTTTTGCAAATCATTAGTGGGCGGTAAAATGTCTTAAATAAAATGTTGTATGAAATCCTTCAATTAATTAGTTAAAAATTTTACTAAATTTTTACTTTGTACACATAGACTATATATACACATTCCGATAGTTCGGAAATTTCTTGTGGTTTTTATATAAGGAATAAATTTTATTAATTTAAATATTTGCCATTTTGTTCAATAATAAGTTGTTGCCACTCTTCACATAATTTCATTATCTCCTCTTCATCAAATTTCTCATCTTTTGTAGCAAAAAAAAAAAAAAATTCTTTGTATGAATTTACCCTGCCATGCGAATTGAAAGTTTCGCCAGACAACAATTTTTCAAAACAACGAAATAGTACACAGATCTGATGGTGCTGCTCATGAGGTTCAAAAGAAGTACTAAGAACTACATAAACATAACTATGTTAGATAAGATTGTAACCGGTGGCTTCTAGTCAAAATATTTCGACACTCGGTTTTCACAGATTTAGTTCCAAAGTAACCTAAAATTTAAGCAAAGTTTGCAAAGACCGAAAATATTTTTTTTTTTAAATTTTAAAAATGTTTTTGTCTCTGGTCGATATATTTTTTTTTTTTTTGAATCATTCTTGGCATTTGCTTTGCAATGATGGCGATGAGTATTCACTTTCAATGAACACATAGCCTGGCTTTCAGTTCAACATTTACTGTGAACGTTTACCTCGGCTTAATCGCATAGAAGGCGGCTTTCGACGGTAGTCTATGTCGTTTATTGTTGTCCCAAATTGTATTTGTGTCTGCCGTTATAATCCGTTTGGTAGCTCTACTGTGGGAACATTAGGTTTCAGCAGATCTTCGCCGATAGAAATTTGACTCGAGAAATACTATCCAAAATGTTGCCGTTCTATTTATAGGCGGGCTGTTTGAACTGAGGATCAGTTTCACTCGTTGCTTGCCAAATCCACATAAAGCACTTTTCCCATGAGTAGTTGTGAGAAACTCCTTGAATATTAGAAATTTTAGAGTAAGAGCTAGTGAAACAATGTTTTGAATAACTTTCCCAAGGAGTATTTTCCTCAAAATACTTTTCTAAAGTTCAGTTTTCTTCACCCCACCCCAATAGTTTTTTAAACGCTTGCTTTCAAACAGCATACTGCTCAAGAGACTCATATACTGACTGATTTTTACGATTTTTACGATACTAACGCCATCTCTTTAAAAAAGTTTCTCTTTCTCGTTTTTTAGTGCTTATTATATTATATTAGATATTTACAATGATTAATAAGGCAAATAAACTTTAATTGGTTTTAATTTGATTAAAATTGAAATTTTTTTTTTAATCATTATGTAAAACAACGAGTCAAAACCTGTATATTCGGCTTAGAACGAATCATTGTATGCCTATATGCCTATGCCTATGCCTATGCCTATGTGCCGACTGAACGGAAAAGGCTTTCTATAAATTCTCACAATAATATGACATATTTAATAGTCGCACGTACAATAATCCATAGCTAAGATAAAGCGAAATTATTCGCAAGCATATGTTTATTTGATTTAGCATCCTATAGGTGACGATATATAAATTAAATGAAATTTCATCTTATGTATGTATGAGTTTTTTGCTAATAGCATACGAAAATAAAAAAGGCTTAAGCCGCCAAGTTCGCCGCCAATTTTTCTAGACAAAGCTTTCGGCTGTAAAATGACTTTTTTTAACGGACAGATCAAAAGATCGACAGACGAATATGGTTAGATTGCTTTCTCTATTGATGCTAATCGCAATTTCCGACTGCTAGTTAGTTAGTTGTATGCGTTACAAACATTTGACAGATCTAACTATTATCATGCCTGTGATGGACACTACTTTTTATTATATTCTCAATGTGTGTATGTGTATAATGTATTCTCAATTGCTTCGTTCGTGTCGTACAAATCCAAATAGCAAAAACAACTGGTAATAATAAAAAGATTTTTTTTTTTTATGAAAAGCAAATTATAGACATGATATGTTGGAAAATTTTATTATTGTTGTAAGTGTCGTTAATGAAAAATTAAAAAAAAAAACAAAAAAAAAAAAAAGAGAAAATACTATACAAATAATTATAAATCACGATAAATATTTTTTGGCACGTGTTAAAAATTGTTTGCATTTTACACAAATTAACAAATAATTAAAGTTTTTTTTTTTTATGATGAAACGAACGCAATGATACTCACCTTATGACTGAAGTTTAGACATT
>CCAG010018606.1:0-14954 GCA_001077435.1 Glossina morsitans morsitans | reverse complement strand
ACCATCAAAAAACATTGGAACTTTACACACAACTTTATGATGATTTGTTGTTTTAAGCTCAAAAGCTCAGAAAGGTCTTGATAAACACACTTGGGAAATGGACGTCATTCAAGAGTGTTGTGACTTTTCTCAAAAAATCTAAATTTCGAGTCACATAAGATTTCAATTTTCGTAAAGTCTTTGTATACTATTCCTGAATCCTCTCTTGAACATTCGGTCTTTACATAAAAAATGAGAAGTAAAAAAAAAGAGTCATGTGGGTTAGCATTATGCCCCTTAATTAAGTTTCATTTACGATTAATTTTGAATTCGATAACTTTCATCGAAAAGTATGTAAGATTTTCACATTGGAGAAGGAAAATAGGAATATGCGGTGTTTCTTCTCGATAGGTTTGCAGTATTTATCTGGTCACAAGAACTATGATAGTACGAAGCTTATAGTAGCGTCAAGTCCATTAATTAATGAAATATCTTGCAAACTTTTTTATATTGGAGGGTTATACCATAAGAGGAGGCGGGCTTACCTTGACGACTTTGAAAACTTTCCATTTATTGGGCGAGCGTTTCGCTTAATCGATAATAGAATTTATGGTATACCATTTATGTGTATTTTAATGTAATACATCTAAGGTCCAAACTCGGATAATTTGTATTATACCAGCAAAATATTAAATAAATATTTTACGCAGGTATATATCTACATATACATTGTCCGCAATAGGTAACGAAATGTATATGAAACACAAGTAAACGTGCATCGGCAGCAATTTAGATATAACCTCGTTGACGCCAATAATAAGCTTCTGGTATGGACAGCATACGTGATCAGTCGAAAGGTAGAAGCAGAAGCAATTCCATTGTGAGGCAAATCTTAAATTCTCATTACCTAAGTTCTCGCGGGTGCATAAGATTGACGAGTTTATGTGAATTGTAGTTTTACAGATTAGGTCGCGGCGACTATCAAGTCTGCATGCATTTCGTAACTTCCGAAGAATCGACGCAAACGAACTTATCATGTATTCAAGATCTTCTGTTTTTCCTATTTTTGGGGCAATATATCAACTAAAAAATACTTTTCAACAATAAATTTTATAAAGTGTTTGATGATCATTTATAAACATTAAAAGCGGGATAACGAAACTAGTATATCTATAGTCTCTAAGTTGTCTGCGTATGGCAACAATTGTACTTGACACATGAGCCATTGTGGTTATCTGTTGAAAAGTATCGGTTATCATGAATGTTTGATAATATTGAAGACAAGTTCCTCAGCAATAAGAGGAAGCGAAATATTTTGTTTATTAAATGAGTTTGGAATTTATTCTGATAAACGTTTGAAATAGAAATCATGCTGGGGAAGAAAGAAGAAAGCCAGTGTTGAGTCCACAAACACTATATAGTATTATTTCTCTCTCTGCTTATCTCTTTTTATTTATTTTTTTTGTGTGTATTATCTAATATTACACTGTGCTTACTATTTATTAACTGAAATATAAATGGATTTCTTTCAATGCGATACTTAATAGTCCTTAAGAATTTAAAAGCAGTTTCGGTTCGCCCATAGATACGAATTAGAAATCACATAAGAGAAAAGATGTAATCGAGTGTTGCATATTTGACTTTTTTTATACCGACCAGTGAAGGATGAGGATATACCCATTTCGTTTTTTTTTTTGATAATGTATGTAACGTATATATTCTTAATTAGTGTGAAATTCGAATTTCATTAACCCATGTCTGTCCGTCTCTGCGTTTGTGTGCTGTTTGTTATAGGGGGTAAGCTACATGGGATTCTTAAGTCTTGCCAGAGGCTACTTCACTTTTTGATATAGTAGAGTAGTGGAAAGGCGTTTCCACGTTTCTCTTCATCGCTACTGCTGTATAAATTCGGTTCGAGGCTTGCTCACTTTTTCTCTCAGGCTGTTCCGTTTCATTTAATAAACGAAGAAGGTTGGGATAGGCCTCCTCCGCCTAAGTGAGAACACAACGCCCATGTCCATTGTGTTGACTGGTTCTACATTGCAGTCTCATCTGCAGACTCTATCCCATACCGAGTCTCAGCTTTTATGGGAAATGATCCAAAGCATGACCGGAGGCTTTCATTATTTCTTCTTCCATCAGTTTGTCAGGAGCCCCCGAAGCAGTCTTCCAGCTTCGGCCTGACAGAGGCAACACCCTATTGCAGGCGTTTCGTGGCGGCTGTGCTTGCCACCAAATTCACGGGAACATTAAAAATTTGAGGTGCTAGATAGGTTTCGCCCTAGCCAAAGGGAAGCGCATGCCATAGACATGTTCTTAGTCTGAAACTGCGGGGTAGCTTTGCTCACCTTGGGGCGCGAGTGACACTTCCTCACTCCATGTGCTAATGGGTGTCGTAGGGTTAAGCGTTCAGGTCAGGTACCTACGTAAAACGCCTTATCACTCATATACTCAGTGAATCGTGGTCATTTTTTAGTTTAGACAATAGCATTTCTAAGTTATTCATTAAACTCCTCGTTTAACGTAACATATATATAGGGGCAGGAAGTAGTAAGAGTGACTTACTGAGTACAATGTACAATGGAACTCTAAATATAACTCACTTTAAATATTTTTTATTTATTACAATGTGATCGTAATCGATATTTGAAAGCAATTAATATGTAAGAAGGAAGCTGCCTTTTAATATACATTTATATAAAGCACGTGTGTGCGTGTGTGTGTGAATATATATATAAAAGGTGGGCTATCTTTAAGGAGAAGAAATATTACTAAGAATATATATTTGTGCAATAACTTTCTATTTTGTATTTGTAGTGTCTTTTTTGTTCGATTATCTAAAATTTTTATTCTACTTTACTGCAAACTTGTGTGTGTAAACAAATTTTCCTTATATTTACCGGAATGTCTCCTATTCAAATAAAACTCTTGGACTGTGCTCATCCTCCCTTACTGTCTGCCACCATCTTCTTCTGTCCGACTTGCTAATACGAAGTCTTCGCAAATCCATAAAAATGTGCTTTAATGGATTGCATTGTATTGCTGCCATATATTTGTGTTTAAACAGAAAGAATTGAGAAATTTTAATCCTACGCACTTAAATGTAATTGCATTTGCACTGTAGTGTTGCCAAAGTGCAGTAGTAATATCACTGTAAATTTCTCGGAAAATCCTACTTTTTCTATTTTTTCTCGTTTGTTTAATAAATAAATGCTTTGCATCCTTTAAATAATATGGGAAAAAAAAGGTCATTTCCCAAAAGAAATTTTGTGTTTGAAATTTCGGACTTTTACACAAGCGGTCAATTATGGTTGCTTGTGTCAATTTTGCCGGATAGCTCAATACTTTTTAGCTGTTCATTTCTAACCTTCTCAATAAACTAACAAGATAGATAGATGTCTTTACAAAGACATTTTTCGCAAACAACAACAATGCATTGGATATTGCTGCGTCATTGAGACGATCGCCGAGTAGATGTATGAGTCTGGGAAAGGAGTTAGTGCTTCTGCCAAAGAAAAGGCATTTATTGTGGAAGATTGGTACAATACATATTAACACGTTCGCGGACATTAAAAATTTCAGGGAGCTGCAAAAATAGACAGGCAATTATTTTTGAAACTAGTTGTAATATCCAAAATCTGAGTATACATATGTTATAGGAGTAGTTAGAACATCGTATTTTAACTGTTATATGAAATGAATGTTATAGCATCCACGACAATATAGATCATATAAACTTAAGATCGTAAACTTAAGGTTATATGAAATTAAATGAACAAAAGTTGGCTTTAAAATTTGAATGCTGTACCATTCACGTCATTTTGCATCACTATGAAAATGAATGCCATAGCATTCACGTCCGCGAACATGTTAATCAAAATAGTTCCCTTCATTTTCTACGACATTTTTTCCAATATTTTTGGCAACATGGCGATATCATGCTGGAAATACTTACATTGGTTTGGTAATGATCCACCGATTGACCCATTTTCGCACTTCTCCAACTTTGTGGAACCGCTTGCCAGCCAAGCCATGCTGCACCAATCTGAAAAAGTGGTAACCAGGAGGCGCCATGTCTGGTGAGTACGCTGGTTGTGACAAAAATTTCCAGTCGAGTTGCAACTGTCCATCGTGGACAAATTTAGCAACTATTGGTCAAAAAATGCCATTTTCAGTCAATTCGTGTTGGCACTTTTAAACCGTTGAACCCAAAACCACCGACAATTGGGATATGATGGAACCGCATTACCATAAGACTTCGAACGCGTTTGGTGGGCTTCGTCAGTAGAGTTCTTTAAATAAGCAGAGGAAGATCAAAACGATCTAATACAACCGTTATGTACACTAGTATTTTCCCCATTTACTTGTATCATTTTTATCTGTAGAAGTCGCTCATCGAAATTTTTGCAAACACCTAATAAATTCCATAGCACATTTGGTAGTCCGGTAGTCTTGTTATCTACTCAGTTATTCATGCGGGCACTTACACCGGAAGGACATTTTTTGTGGTCATGAAAGAAGATTTTGGACGGGCATATCAAACTATTGGATTGAACAAAAAAAAGGACTCGCTCTCGATTTTGGAAAGAATTTTAGACGAACTATAATTTACTTGAAATTTGTTTAGATGACTTCAACGCCGCTTATAACAATCATAACCTACAAAATTGAAACAATATATTGGCGTAGGTGACACTTAGCGTAATTAGTCGTCTTTCGATCTAATAATCAACGGAAAGGATTAATAGCATATTTATTTGCAAAGGACCTATTTCTCGATCGATCTATTCAATCTTATATCGTTATCCTGTCGTAAGTAGTCTTGCTAACTCATCCTTGTTAACTATTCATTAGTTCTCGGAACGGTGACATTTCTCGAGGGGATATGACGTTTACTAATGAAAAAACAAGGGCACGTAATTGAAGGCAAAACACTAATGCCTTGACCTGGAACTAATAAAAATCTATTTCTGTGGTTTTTTTATTTAGTTTTATTTTTTTTTGTTTTTTTTTTTTTGATGTGCCATGTGGTAGTAAATATAATACGTAAGCAAAATACTTGTGTGTGTACATTGTGTTTTTTCGAAAACAAATCTGACAAAACATCAGCGTAAACGAAAGAAAATTGCTTAAAAACCATATGAATATAAACAGCTGTTCCAAAGATAAGAAATTCGGTGTCTTGAAATCTAAAATTTTTAAATGTGATTGAGTTAAAATTAAAAATATATTAATTTTCCTAAATGTGTTTTTGTACCCATTACCGAAAGATGAGGGGTATATACATTTTGTCAAAAGGTTTGCAATCTCCAGAGGGAAGCATCAGAGACACCCCAATATATATTCTTGATCATCATTTAAGCATCGTCATTAATCATCGATTTAAGCACCGCCCGTCTGTCCGTCTGTGTAATGTCTGTTGTAAAGAGATCGCAAAATTGAAGCTATCGACTTCAAATTTGACAAGCACATTGGAAGTTCTTGCACGCAGGCTTGTCTTGAAAATGGACCAAATTGATCAAAGGAGCCGCCCAAAGTACAACGTAAACTGAGGACACCTATCACCTATCAAAAGAAATGAAAAATTGGTTTTTTACTTATTGCACATAAGCTGTAGCAAATAAATGTACAAAAATTTGATTGTATATTATATGGGCGATGCTTTAATATTTGTGCAAAAAATGGCAAAAATTGATCCCACCTATCCTTTATAACGCGTAGAAACCAGTTTCAAAAATCCCATAAAGTATATAAATTTTTGGGTAGTTTTAAATATGGGATACACCTAAACATCTTCGTCTGTCTATCTATCTGTCTGCCTTCGCGAGTGGTGATTTTGCCTACAAATTTCGAAAAGAATTTGGAAATGACTTAAATTTTTCCAAGAACACGTCTACAACGCCTACACGCGTTTTGAAAATAGAAAAAATAAGCTTGGCCTTCTCCACATTATAGAGCATGGAAATTTAGTTCTTTTACTTTTTTGTCCTTTTTAGGCTAATGGCGATGAGTATGAAAGAGATCCGGTCAGCACTGAATATGATTTTCTTATTGTATATTATTATTCAGAGTACAGAATATTTATTGGAAAATTAAATTCAATCGCTTCTGCTAAATTTTGCACCTAAGCGTTTGTTGAATCGGTCGACCGAAATTTTAACTAATAGTGCAATCTTGATCAAGACTAATGCCAATGATTAGAGTAGTGAATAAATGAAGCCCTGGCCATGCCCCAATTTTTGATACGAAAACTGAATGCTGTGTAGCGAGTTTAAAAAAAATATGACTTTAACAAATACAGATTTAATATCTGGATTTAATAAAGCCTGGGAATCGGCTAGATGTGTCACACTCTGGAATAAGCTTTGAGAAACCCGATATATTTTCGATCAATGAGATGAGCTTGTAAAAATAATCACGACCCGCTCAACAAAATATTTTACAATTTTTCGATACAAGTTTAAGGAATTGGAAAATAATGCTACCAAAATTAACGCGCTGAGTTCTATTGAGGTTTTTAAGTGAGTGTGGGGATTCGATGTGGGAAAATCGATTTTATTTAAATTTTGAGTCGCAAAAATGCTGCAAAAAAGAAGAATTTCCAAGTCACACATACGAGAGATGGATAATTGATTGAGAGTAGAGTTAGGGAAAATTTATAAATGAATGAAGCTAGGTTTTGTTTGCTTCCAAACTATGGCGTAGCAGAACAACTAAGAAAATTATATTCGACTGTAGTCAAATCTTTCATACCCATTACCTTTATCTCAAAAAAAAAAAAAAAAAAAAAGAAAAGAAAAGAAAGTATCGTACGAAGTGACATTGTCATATTCGTTAGTATTGGTTCGGCGTGGCCGACTTTTGAAAAGTGACTTTTGAATAGAAGCGTTATCTCTAGAGTGTGTATGTGCAGCGATCTTATCGTCCTATATTAATTGTAGTTTGTGGGTAAGTAGCATGTTCAATATATGTTTGATGGCAAAAACTTGTACGTTAATATGTTTGTCGCCGATGTTTGAAACGGATATTTTTACTTTTACCGATCAGGGGAAAGTTTACCGCAAGTACCAGATAAACGGACAGACGAATATGGTTAAATCGACTCAGAACTTTATGTGTTGTTCACGAATATATTATATATATTTTAAGGAGTCCCGGAAGTTTCCTCCTAAGTGTTGCAAAGATTTTGACAAAATGATTACGTACACCAATCTTCGATGGTGAACATAAAAAAGAAGGAAAAAATTGGCGAATAGTGCAAATAGTGCATAGGTCGACTCTTAGTCATAGAGGCTTGTAAAGATGTATAGAATTTTTTTTTTCCAAAATTTACTTTATTTTCATTTTTGCCTCCTGACAAACGCTAAGTTAATTTTTCCTCTTTTATTTTTTCCATTTAACTTAAGTATCGATTTTGCACGGTCGAAGTAAAATGTTGCAAAAAAGTAGACTAAAAATTGGTTCACATTTTTTCACATCTATAAGATTTGCATACAGTTTTATATGTACTTGTTTCCATATAAATTTTTTTTTTTTTTAAATAAATAAAACCAGAAAAATTGTTGAAATTGCCTGAAGAAAAAATGATAATTCATACTCACTTTACTCATTTTAAGTATTAAGTGTTTTTATAATTAAAATTTTTGATTTTTTTTCTTTTGTCTTATACCCTCTTATCTTTAACGCAATCTGGAATGATGCAGCAGGAGGTTATGTTTATATGAATGGCGATGCAGTGAAACTACAACCACCTGTTGCCACCACCGTCTATACGAATGTTCCTGTTGATACGGCAATGCTAGCGACCAATCTGTATGGTCCAACAACACAATTAGCAGCTCCGGCAGCCACCCATATCCCCTTGATAGCGACCGCAGGACCTCAACCGCCACATCCACAGGCATTGCAAGTGGCCACAGCACCCGCTCAACATCAACAACTGATAACACACACTCACAGTCATACGGCCGCCGCACCACACACGCAACAACCTACTTTGCAAAGTATACAGTCAGCAGCAGTGGCTGCAGCCGCTTCCCAAAACACTCATCAGGTACAAGGTCATCCTCAGCAGGCTCATTTGCAGTTTGCTCATCAAACACAAATCGCCACCGGTGCCGGTGCTGGCGGTGCAACTGTTACAACCACAACGATTGATAACACCGAATACGCAGTCATGAATGGCGCCATAACTCAAGACGGCACTGTCGTCTGTTATAGTCAAGAGGAATTGCCAGTGGGTATGGGCGGTATGAGCGGAACTGTAGCGAATTTGGTTGCTGTTGAGCAAATGTCTGGTACAGCTGGTACAACAGCCCACAATCCCCATGCTCAACACCACGTGATTATGACTAATGGACCGCCGCCAAGTGCGGCCCAACAACAGTCACAGCAACAGCATGCTAGTGGCGGTAACAACAACAACACCACCAATAATAATAATCATAACAGTAGTAACAGTAGCAGTAACAATAATAGTTCAACTAACACTGTTAATCATATGGGCGATAATAACAATGGTCTAACGTTGGATCAACTCAAGCAAATGCTGGCCACACAACTAGAATATTATTTTTCTAGGTTCGGTTTAATTTTTTTTCTTCCTTTTTTTCTTTCATTTTTAATTTAAATATGCTGCTTTTTCGTCCGTAGAGAGAATTTAGCCAATGATACTTATCTTCTATCTCAAATGGACAGTGATCAGTATGTGCCCATATGGACAGTGGCCAATTTTAACCTTGTTAAGAAACTAACAAAGGATATAAAACTTATAACTGAAGTTCTTAGGGAATCGCCTAACGTGCAAGTCGATGAGGAAGGTCTGCGTGTGAGGCCCAATCATAAACGTTGCATTATAATATTACGTGAAATTCCCGATAAAACTCCAGTTGAAGAAGTGAAGGTTCGTTAAGGATTATTTTTTTATAGATTCTCAATGTACAGAACTGACTTTGCATTTGCCTTTGCAGAATATTTTCAACAATGAAAACTGCCCACGTGCTATATCATGTGAATTTGCTGGGAATAATTCATGGTACGTTACATTCGAATCCGATGAGGATGCACAAAAGGCCTTTAAATATTTGAGGGAAGACGTTAAAGAGTTCCAGGTTAGTTGTTACACCTTCAGGCGCTTTATGTTACAAAACAATGAAAGTTTTTCCTTAATTATTTAAAGGGTAAACCTATAATGGCTCGTATGAAAGCTAAGCCATTTATAAACAGAATACCTATTGCCCCTGTAACGGCTTTGAAGAATGGTTATCGTTTGACTTCACCGTCTGCTGCCGTCTATGATCCCAACGCTGCAGCAGCAGCTGCAGTGGCCTATAGCACACCACCTCAACGTTTTGTTTACACAACAAATGGTGCTGCAATGGCACAAGCTCCCGTCCCTTATAACAACCAAGTTCATCTGATAGTAAGTAGTTTTATTATGAATACGGATAATAGGCAAAATGTATTTTATATTAATTTAATACTTTCAGCCATTCCAACAGCAGCAGTTCTATCCGGGCATTGTAGCAACTGCTCCTTGGCCGACAGCAACAGCGGCTGCAGTTGCTGCCGCAGCTACCACAGCTCATGGACAAAATTTTTATGAAATCGGAAATGTGTTTGCCGCCAATGGCCTAGCTCCACAAGCAGTACCTGCCTATGCTGCAACAGCACCGCCCCCCACTGCTAGTTCACTGTCAGGTAGCACAAAACCGCAAAGCAGTGGTGGTGGCAATCGCTACGGAAACAGCCACCGTAATAATGCTGGGAATTCGGGAGGTGGTAGCGGTGGTCATCGTAAACAACCCCGCAATAACAATATTCAACAACTGCAACAAACTCAGCCTCAGGCACAATTGACTGGTAGCAATATAATTGTTTCCAGTGTAAGTGTAGGCGGAACTGCCGGCCTTGTTAGTGTGGTACCTGCCGCGATTGTCGATTCTCATCAACAACAGGCTGCGCAGCAGCATCAAATGCAACAACCACCAAATCAACAAACGACTTCAAGTCAACAACAGCAAACCTCACAGCAAACCAGTAACTCGAGCAGACACTATTCGAGTATGAAGCCAAATACTGGTAAGTCCGGAATTTAAGCAGACTTTTTTGATTATGTATTTTTCTCGTGAAATTTTTGCAGGCGGTATACCCAAAGCGTCTTTGGATAAACCATACGGCGGGGGTAGCAATACAAGTGGCAGTATGAATACTCATCATCATTATGGAACACAAACTCAAACCTCGATCACATCCCACCACCATGCACAAAGTCAACAGCAACAACAACAACAGCAACAACAAATGTCGGCTGGTGGTGGTAGTGCGGGTAACGCAGCACACATACAACAAACTCACTATCAAATGCCTTCCTCGAACACAACTGGAACAATGCAACATGCTTCCTATGGTCATAGTACCCCAACGGTATCGGCCCAACAACATCACCATCACCAGCAACAACAGCAGCAATCACAGCAACAGCAAATTCATCATCAACAGGCAGTGCCTCAACAAAATGATTTGCAAGATGATTTAGTGGGTGGCGGGGTCGGTAGTGCTAACGAGATCATGCCATCATCACAGACGCAGCATGTATCGCACAGTGGTCACCATCAACACCCACGCAACAACATAAGCGCAACGACGTCATCTTTGGTTAGTTCGGTTGGTGTAGGCAGTAATGGTGGTGGTGGTGGTGTTGGCAGTGGGATAGGGAAAGAACCACCCCATTGGACCCAGTCGCGTCCTCGTCGTCGTAGACGCGACGATGATAACAGTGGTATGACGTACTCCCCCAGTACTCGCGTTGGCGGTGGTGGGGGAGGCGGCGGTGCGGTTAGTATTACGAATTTTTGTACCATCCCTACTAATAGCTGTTTTCTGACCCTGACTCATAACATTCTAGTGGGTATAGGAGATGGGAGTGGTGGTATTGGTCTACTGAGCAGTGGCCATTCCTCCTCAACTTCTACTACCTCCACAGTCAACTATTCCGCCAGACGGAGTCTTACGTTTTCAGAAAGTAATCAATTTCAGTATTCCCATGTTTCTACTAACCTAAATGATAATGATAAATGTACCAACAACAACAACAATAATCAAATAACGCATATATTCACACAAACCCCCCGTTTTAATTCTCAACAGCAATCATATAATGCAACACATCATTCACAACAGCAGTCTGGCGGCACCGGAGGCAGTGCAGGAGGTGGAGGTATGTCAACATCTGGCGGTGGTGGTCATCACCATTCAAGCCGCAGCGGTGGTGATATGAGTAGCCATCATAATTCACATCGTGGAGATAACGAACACCGCGGGAACTACAAAGGCAACAATTACAATCCACATTATAATAGTGGCGGTGGTGGCAGTGGTGGTGGCTCTCATCACCATTCGTCTTCAACAGCTAGTTCGTCCCATCATGGTCATGGTCATCATCATAATAACACTGGCACATCTTCAGGTACATCTAATCAACAACACTATTCGTCTACGTCAACACACCATCCTATGTCTTCTTCTTCTTCGCATCATTCATATCATCACCATTATCATCACAACAGTGAAGGACGTGTTGGTGGTGATGGTAATCGAAGCATAGAAGGTCGTAACAGCAGTGGTGGCGGTGGTAGCGGTGGTGGTGGTGGTGGTGGTGGTTGTGGTGGTGGTAGTGGTGGTGGTAGTGGTGGTGGTGGTGGCAGCGGTGGCGGCGGCGGTGGTTCTAGTTATTCAGGCAATAGTGCCCATCATCATCACCACTATCATCACAACAATCATCATCAAGGCCAGCACCATCAGCAACAGCAACAGCAAAATATTTCGCCACCACAACCACCACAATTCGACCTGGAAGCAGCCGCCTTTCCACCACTGCCAGGTAATGTTTCACAAAAACGAATAATTTGTATAATGAACTACGAATAATAAAATATTACTATTACGATTATTTACAGCCACTTCATCATCGGTGACTGCTAATAGTGTTGTATCAACTGGTGGTTCTAATAACAAGCAAACTGCCCAAACCATGCAGCAAGTGAGTTCAAATGATGCTACAACATCTGCCAATAGCATGAATATCAACAGCAATAACCTTAACAGCAATAATAACAATAGTGGCGACCAGCAGCAACAACAACAACAACAGCAACAACAACATCATCATCATCAGCAACAACAGCAGCAGCAGCAGACACACGGACACCAACTGCAACAATCAAAAAACGTTAATAGTCAAGCTTATCATCATCAACAGGCGCAAACACAGCAACAGCAACAACATCATCATCACCACCATCAGCAGCAACATCCACAGCAGCATCATCAACAGCCACATCATCAACAGAGCTCAAATAGTAACAATTCCTTGCAACAACAAACTAATAGTTCCTCAGGCGGTGCAGTCACATGTATTTCGGGAAATGGTAACGCCCCCAGTTGGTCTGAGAACCGATTAGCTGATGTTGTGCGCAGTGGTGGATTTGGAGCAGGAAAAATTAAATCACGTAAAGATTCCAGCCACAACAATAAACAACAACAAACGCAATATATTTATCAACAGCAACCACAACAACAACGGGGTAGTACAGCTGTTAGTCCAATTTCCAACATGCCCACCAACACTATAATAACAAATAATGCACCCGCCATAGAAATCATTAGCCAAGATGATCATAAACGTGATCAAGGTGGCATCAGTAATAATATTAGCAACAAGTCGTTGATAAATAAGCAAAATTCAAGTAGTAACAATTCTGCATCTGTGATAAAGTGTGTAACACATACAATAAATAATAACATAATTAACAACAGCAAAACAAGCAACAATGTTGCAGCATCGTTTCATGCCGGTAGTGACGTTAGCGCTGGCAATGTCAATCATCCCAATGAAAAAACTAACAAGACTGAAGAAATGATGTATGCAGTGGATAATACTAACAATACAGTACCCACTGTTTTAACGGGTGGTTGTGGTGGTGTAGGTCATATCTTGAAAAATTACAGTGCCAGTACTGAGACAAGTATGAATGCTAAAGGTAATAATGTTGCTCCAACGACTGTAAGCTCTACCTGTAGTGTCGCCACAATGACCACTAACCTTGCCGAATGTAGTCTGAATAATCATAAAAAACCACCCGCCATTGCAGCTCTAATTGCCAAAAAAGAAACGCCAAAAGATGCTAGTAAGCAAAAAAATGCCTCCACGTCAACCAGCTCAACTTCCACAGAGAATTTGGCTGCTGTTGTTGTGATGACACCGCCCACAAATGCTATAACTAACACGTTAAATGCCTGTAATTCATCGGCAGCTTCCAGACTGAGCTATGCTCAAGTGGCTCAGCGTAAAGATGAAAATGCTGCTGCTTCTACGCTGGCTACTCTATCATCACCTGTCGCTGTGAATAAATATGAAATGGCCTCTCAACCCGCTCTTAACTGTAATAAAAATGATCAACTTAACACGGCTGCTATTGAAAAGATTATTAGCGCGAATGCAACCGCATCTTCTGTAGGAAGTGGTACAAGCAGTAACGTCTCTGTGTCTGTGTCTGTGTCTACATCGTCAAATTTAGGAGCTGTGAGTAGTAGTGTCAGCAACAGCGTTACATTGCGTACTGACATTTCCAAAGATAAAGGTAAGAGTGCCGTCAGCTGCTAAGCTTTTCTGCACTAAACAATTTCAGAAGAGAGATACACGATAAGTAACAAAAGAAAAAATATCCTTTTTATTATAATTGCAGATGTATCGTGTGAGAATCGTCAGAGCACTGGAAGTAATGCTAGTGTTGGTGGTAGTGTGAATAGTAGTAGTAATAATGTTATAACTGCAAACGCCTGTTCAGTAACAACACGTAATCGTGTTGATGCCAAAGATTTTAAAGTTGGTCATACACGCGAGCGTGTTGACACCAGTGAAAGCAGTAACAGTAGCTCTGCTAATGGTGGGGGCAGTGCGCGAAAAACTAATAGAACTAATAATACTAACTAAGGGAAGAATTCGATAATTTGATTCTCTCCACCCACTATAAAAACAGGTCCTCATTGTATGACATTTAGATGAGAAAAGTGCAAAAAAAAAAAAAAAAAAAACCAATTATAGCCGAATTAAAACAAATATTGTATAAAGTAGATGACATGAAGCGAAAGAATGAATGTCGACGCAAAAGAAAAAAACAAAAGATCTTAAGTGAACAGAACTGATATTGCATATTTTCTTTAGTACCCTTTGTATTCATATATATATACGTACGTATGTATAGATATGACTGTTTTTAAGTTTAAAGTTTTATTTATTTGTATATTTCGGTTTTTTTTTTTTTTTTAAATTTATATATACGAAAAAAGTGGGAACACTACGAACAAAGCAAAAAAAAAAAAAATAAACATTAAGAAACGAAAAGAATTTCTCGAAGCAACAAACTAGAATTCTTTTTTGCTCTACAATGTTTTATTTTCATCCAAATAAATTTATATGCGAGCGTATAATTTAAATTAATCCTGTTATGTTTGTTAGTGTAAAAAATTTTGAAAAAAAAAGACTACTAACACATCACACATTACAAGAAGTACATACACACACTATAATAAATGAAATAATCTTATTAGGATAAATGCAAACAACTACTATTACTACTACTTTCATCTACTACTGCTACTACAACTATTACTATGAATTGTTGCTAAAAATTAAAAAAGAGAAAATAATAAATACAAAAAAAAAAAAAACAAAAATAAACAAAACAAAACATAATACTATTATAAAACAGCTATTTCACCATAAAATATCAAACATAAAATATTTATTACACATACGTGCATATATACCGTGTGCATTAAGAGTGCAAAAGTACGCATTATAAATATATATATATATATATATATATATATATATACAATCATATATATATACATTCATACATATATATATACATATATATATACATTCATATATATATATATATATTCATATA
>CCAG010018604.1:0-19485 GCA_001077435.1 Glossina morsitans morsitans | reverse complement strand
ATTACAAACGTCGTCATCAGAAATAACCAAATTGGGTATTGAAACCGAGTTAGTTATAGGATAAGGGTAATTTGCTGATGAATCAAAACCAGCAGACGAAAAGTTTCGTCGGAAGTACTCCGCAAACAGATTTGAGATTTCAAAATCATCCGAGGAGTCAGAGCCATTAAAAGAGACAAACGAGGGATGTGCAGAAATTTTTCTTTTTGAATTAACAAATTTAAAGAAGTATTTAGGATTAGAAAACAGAGAGGATTTAATGAACTGAAGGTATCTGCAATAATAACGGTGGTTGAGGGAGTTAAATCTATGCCTTGCGGCTGAGTACGCGAAATAGTCTAGAGAAGAGCCACTTTTTAAAAATTTCTTGAACAGCTTGTTTTTCCTATTCTTATAATACCTAATTGACGTATTAAACCACGGGGGACACCTACCTCGAGGTCGGCACTGCTTAAGCGGAACAGATGCAGCAATAGCTAGATTTAATGTATTGTAGAACGATGGCAATAAGCTTTCTATACTCCCGGTTGAGAAGTCAAGCCTCATATGTGAAAGATGAAATTTTAGCAATTCTATATTGGTTTTATGAAAATCATAATATTTGCTGGAAAAGGTTGGGTTTGGACTATTGAGCAGTTCAGCGAACCGTCATTCTTGTGATGAAAAGAAATACACAATGCTGGATGATAAGGATCCTCAGGTAAACTAAAAGGTGGACAACGATTTACATTAATCTCTGGAAAATTGGCAAAGCAAAGATCAAGTAGTCTACCATTACAATTAAAGGTACAGTTATATTGACCTAGATTATGGTCAAGTAATTCACTGAAGAACACTATAGCTCTATCAGATGTTGAAGAAGGAATTAAACAGGCAGAATTATCACTGTTACACCAAGTGACTTGAGGCAAGTTGAAATCTCCCAACACAACGACAAAATCAGTAGGTCTAGACTGCTTGGCCACTTCACAAATGAGGGCAGCCTGCTTCTTATATATGGAGATATCCGAATTTGGGGGAATGTAGGAGCAGGTAATAAATAACTGTTTATTAGGTATTCTCGCTCGAATGGCAATAAATTCGACGTCGGGAGACGTGGGAAATTCAATTGAATAGGACGGGACTGACGCAGATATGGCAATTAATACACCGCCACCAATGCGATTCAATCGGTCATTTCTGAAAACATGGAAAGAATTATGGAATAGTTCCGACGAATGTATATCAGGTTTTAACCAAGTTTCAGTGAAAGCAAAACAGAAAAACTCAGTGCTTACTGACTTTAGAAAAGTAGACCGAATTTTTGAATTTAGGCCCCTAACATTTTGATAAATGAGACATAATGGGCCTGAAGAAACATTTAGTTTTTTGAAGGCGACAGGCCTACAGCATTGGTATTACGGGGTTGATCTCTAGGAATAAATACCTTAATTAAGGATCCTATTGGCCACAGTAGTTTATTTAACAATATTTCACTGTTTTCAGTCGGAACTAGTATTTTAAACGAAGATATTGCTCTGGGTTGAGAAGGAGCCAATTTGAAAATGCTAACGCGCTTCAAGTTGACTGATGGGGCTTTCGCCGCTAGATAACTTTTTATATTATCTACCGATGTTTCCGGTGCCAGTCTTGACACAAATAATGCCTTCCTAGGAGGAACTGCCGTCAAGCAAATATCATCACTACCTGGAATAGTAGGGTTCACGGCTTGGGAGTTATGAGAAGGGGAAAATATTGACACACTTGTGCGAGAAGCTTGAGCGACATGCCCAGTTTGGTGACTAGTATTCACATTCGAACAGCAGGGAGGGGAAGCGGGCTTACTTTGTACTTTCTTGTTATTATTTTTAGGTGATGGCGTCTGATTCAAACAAACGACGGGACCGGGAGGAGATTCCCTTGCAACCTCGGCATAGCTTAAGACAGACGGACTTGCCGACTTGTTCGTAACAATTTTATTGTCGACTAAATCGACAGTGTCGGAAACGATGACTTTCGACGTGGTGTTAGAAACACTACTACTAGAGGGGATCATAGGTGACGTCCCTACGCTACGAGTAGCTATTTTAGAGGACTGGGAAGGAGATGAGTGCTCACTATAGCGACACTCATCAAACCTAGACTTAATTTCCTCAAACATTTTCCACATGGAGCCGAGATTTTTACTTAATTTTGAAAAATCATTTTTCGTCTCCGTGAAGAGTCTATAGAAGTCAATGTCCCACTTTCTACAATCGGGACATGACCAACGTAATCCTTTGGAAGGATCAATGACTGCGTCAGCAGCACGGCCTATAATGCCGGCACACTTTGCATGCCCAAAGCGATCGCAAAGCCAGCACATAATGAACCTATCAGATTCAGGACCAGATTTGGCACGACATGAAGTATATAGACACTCCATGTCAAGTCAAGAAGATAGAGATTATGAGGAGAAGAACAAAAAAAAAAAAAAAAAAGAAGAAAAAACCAAATCAAGAGGAACACTAACTGAATTTTTCTAAAAATTTAAGAAAATTTTTCCGTTACGTTGACACTGTAACAAGAGAAAACGAGAATAAGAGAAAACAAATCCAACCAGCAAAGACTATAAAAAAGAGAGAAAACCAAATCACAGCAATTTTCTCATAAGTTAAACAGAGATTTCACACAAGAAGCAACGGTAAATAAAGAGAAGAGCAAAACTATAATAGCACCAAAAGAAAAATAAACACGAAAGAGATCTATTATAAAAAACACTTGTGCTGAATGCAAGAATCAAAAAATGAAAAACATCAAAATTTTAATATAAATTAAGACAATTAAAATTCCTTTTTAAAATTCTTACACCTTTTAACTTTATGCCTTTATAATAATATGCCTTTTTTATAAAAAAATGCGAATAATTACGCGCAAAAAGAAAATAGAGATTAAACAATGCACTACTCTTTACAGAAAAGAACGAAGCAAACACGCCGCGATCAGTTGCCAAACTATACCTAAAACTTGTTCTAATTCTCTATGAGTTCCTTTAAATTCAGGCATCACTCTTGTAGCAAGTTCTATATTGAAGTCCGCCATTTTATCTAGTTTTACTAGATCTTCTGTTAAATGGGTGTATAGCGTCTGGTGAATTGTTGGAAATTTTGGCTGCATTCCACAGTATCTGCATTTTTAGTGTTTGGATCTTTTATATGAGCAGAAAATTTGGGTTGCAAAGAGATTAAGTAATTTAATTTTTTTTGAAGTGTGGATTTCGTGTATATGTTTGCATCCTCTTTTTTGCAGTCCGCAGTTGTGTTTCAAAAACTAATTTATGGAATGTTTGAGCAATGTTTCTTAAACGATGTAGCTCTTTAGTTTTTTGGCGTACTCGAACTTCCTTCAGCCTCGATGTTTCTTTTTCTCGGCCATTGTAGGTTGGACGTTAATGATCTTGTTTTCTTTCCTTCTCCTATATTCCTCTAGTGATGTTGAAATGTAAGTTGGTGGTTGAACGACTTGCTCGAAGGATTAATTTATTTTGGAAATTTTTAATTTTGCCAAATGGAGCAGGCGTTAGGCATTAAAAGTATATCTTTTTTCAATTTTAAAGTTTGTAAAGCACTGTATGTAGAGAAATTTGGTAATTTTTTTCCTTTTTTTTAGGATTCAGCAGTTTTGTAGTGTAAAAAAAGCGTTGTGAAGTTCGTCAGGATCGCCATGTAATGAATGCAGTTAAAAATAATTTAAAATGGAAAAATGCCTAGTCTTGCCTAGTCAAAGGCAGTGTTAAGGAAGTGCAATGTTGATTGCAATTATCCCAGCAATGTCAAAGAACTTACTAAAAAGTTTGCTCTATCTTGTATGCGTTTTAGAGAGAAAGGGTTTCCATTTATTGATTAAAATAAAGCTTGTAAAATATTTCTTTAAAAAAAAGAATAAAAATAACAAAAAAAAAGATCATTGACGAATGTCAATTTTACATATTTTAGCGCCTAAGTAATTGAAAAGAATAAATGGAAGGAAAAAACGTAAATTGGCATATTTAGTGAGCTTAGTTTTCCGATTGCAAATTTTGTTTTTTTTATTGTGACCTGATTAACATAACTTGCGAAATTATGCAAATAAGTATGTTTAAAAATAATTTGGAAAAGTTACGTATATTACATTGTCTTAAATAATTTGGTTACATGGTCCTCGTTAAATTTTATGAAATTTAATGTAGAAAAATGCAAGAAGCTTTCTTTCGTAAGAAGAAAATCATTCAGTATTGAGTATTTCATTGATTCACACAAGTTGGAAAACGTTGATTCGTTCATCGATTTAGGGATTCTATCAACTAAAGATTATGTTTTAATTTGCACATTGAGCTCTCTTTAAGTAAAGTTAGGTCTGCGCTAGGTGTTATTAAGAGGTAATCCAAAGAGCGTAAGGACTCTTACAGTGCAAAAAGACTATTCATGTGCTTAGTTAGACCAATACTTGTCTCAATATGCCTCTGCTGTGTGGTATCCTTCTTACAGGTGTTATATAGATTCAATCTAATCCGCTCAAAAGCAATTATTGCTCTTTGCCCTTAGGAATTTAGCTTGGGATCAACTCATCTCCCTGTCTCCTTATGAAAATAGGTTGCGTCTGTTATTCTTACGGTCACTTGAGAAACGTAGCTTTATTCATGGTGTTTCCTTCTTAATGGTGCTTTCGATTCGCCCACATTACTTGGTTAAATAAGCTTTAATATCCCTAATCGCTTCTCTAAGAACTTTATTTTCAGTAAGCTTAGCTGCTCAATCCATTCAGAGTTGTTTTCAGAAACCTAAATGATACCTTTCACTTAATCTCAATAACGGACTCTATCGAAGTCTATCGAAATCGCTGTTCCTAATAGGCGCGCTTTGCCTGTGTCGCATTTAAACTGATTTTCAATCTTAAAATCCTTTTGCATATTTGCAATAGCTTAGGGGTTCACTCGCAATTTAAATCTCTACCGATTGCGGGTGTGACTCTGTATCACATGTGTACATGTTCTTTTATTTTCTTTTTTTTTTTTCTTTCTTTCCTATTTAATTATACATGTACTATTTCTTTTTGTTTTGTTGTAAAAATAATTCGTATAAGATTTTCGTCTAAGAGCCAATTGAATTCGGCTGTTAATTTAGTTTAGCTGAATTTCATGTGTAAAGAAATAAACAAGTAAATAAACCTCGAAGATTAATTCCACATGACCCATTTAGTTTTTTAATTCTTTCAACGAAAGTAAATGAGCCTTGGCCTGCATCTTACTGGATATTCCATTTAAGTACAGTTTCCATGAAGGTGCACTTCTTCTTGATTGACAGCGTAGTTTCTTCAGAAATTATTACCTTTAACGCTTGCACCGATTTCGTGTTCGCGCTTTCCCTTACTCTGCCTGTAATATTTCGAGAGTTAAATAATTTCTTTAGCTTTATGTTCGGTGGTGATGAATTGAGCAAGTCTTTTCCTCAATTCCTGTGCACAACCTGCAGATTTCTGATGAATGGTTATGAGATATGTAATTAAACCTGCCTTGCGGAGCGCGTAAGTCCACGATGATTTCAGCATTTTATTAATATCGTTGTGTTGTCTTCTGCGTAGAAAGACAGTAATTATATTTATAAATTTTGCAACCTTCCCTCAAATGCGGCTCCCAACTGTGAATCACGGGTTGAGGCGCGCAAGCTTCAACGTCAGAGTAAAATTTCCTTGCACTAATTAAATGCCGCCGACGGTGAATCAGGGGTTAGTGCGTGCAAGCCGAAATTCTACTGCTCTACTATTCTCGGCACGTGACAGATGTCTTTAGGTATTTAGCGTAGATAGCTGCCTTGCAAGCTTAACCCCACGGTCACCGATAACGATGTGGAAGTGTGGAAACGCGCACTTAGCACCCTGACGACCATGGGTTCCAGTGGCTCCGCGATAATATTACCAAAGTAAAGCGCTGAACACAAAATCAGTTAATCATACATATTGCGTGCGGTGTTAAAGCGAAATCATATTGGTTTCGTAAACGCTTTTGAAGAGGTACAATAAATAGTGAAAAATTTCTTGGAACAATACACGAAATAAAGAAAAAAAAATATTTTTTGCAAGCGAAAGGCGATATCAATTATTCTTAGTAAGTGCACACTATAGTTAATAATATAGTATCTAATTACAGTCTTCAGCAGATTCAATTTTTTGAGTTATGATAATAGGAACGATGTAGAAGCGTTGAAGATATCGATGAACAGCTATCGGCTGTGATATATGGTGTAAACTTAGCAATTTTGCTTTGCTAAGAATGCATCTCTGCCTGATTGTTAAATTCACGCATGCAAAGAGATTATTTTGACATAGTTTTGATGTTTCCGTTTTGTGGTAGTTTTTTGAAGGAGGAGAGCGATAGATAACAAAGAAGTTTCGTTTTTTTCGTCTTATGACGGCGAAAAGAAAAGTGAAATTGTATGAAAATATGTGGAAGTTTACGTAAATTTGTTCTTAAAATATATGCTTCAAGACGGCGTTTTTTTTTTTTTGTGAAGCTATGAAAAACAAATATTTTTCACATTAAGCGAAGACTTGCTGAGTAGATAAGAAAAGAGTGCTATGTTCCATATACGGGTTGTGTGTGCGTATTGTTACAAAGTAGAGGTTTTGGAAGAAATTTGTGTAACATTAATACAATTAATTTCGAAATATTAAAGCGCTATAATTGCAATCGTACCATAAATCCGAAAGGCGGTACTTCATTGGGATATATTGATTTCTTGAATAATTCATTTAGTTTGAAATTTTTATTTAAAACTGTATATATCAATAATGAATGAAAGAATAATGCTTTCAAATTAAAAAGTACTAAAAAAGAAAAGGTGTGAGAAAGTTTCTTTGCAAAATTGTCGGAATTTGATAATACAATAATAACAAATAATCAATTAACTATACTTGTTAAGCGATTGCAAAAGTTTTCCAAAAACGAAGTAAAGTTCCCTCTTGTATACATAGATAGATAGCCCCGACTTTGGAACGCTTTCATAAATAAAAAAATCGTGTGATTATCTGGTATAAATTCGATGAATTCAGCAAAGGTTACCAATAGCAAACTGACTTAAATATCTCTTATCAAATTATTTTCTTATTAATTTTGCATCTTTTGGATTTATTTAAAATTCTATTTGCTGGAAGTAACATATGATTGAAGTAAGCTTATTTTCTATGAGTTGTGCTGCTAAGTTTATGCCAATTGAATTTGATCCTTCCTCTTTATTACGTGAATCGTGGTTCTTTGCTCTTTACGATGTCTAATTAGAAACTAGCTAAGTATAATGAAAACACGTAAGTGTGGCCACTTATATTTGTATTAATTGTATTTATATTAACCAATTTAATTCTAAGGATTTACTGTTATTAAATATAAAAGTTTATATTCACGTACATATTTATTTACATATATAGTTACATCCATCCACATACACATATTTACAATTAAATAAATTAAACGATAACTCTTACACATTTTAATATAATAGATTCTGCATAAACTGTAACAGAAAAGAAAATAAAGTAAACTGCATTTTTAATATATACAAGAAGAAATAAGGTAAGGAGTCTTCGGACCCAACGTCGGGATCTCTCACAGACATCATGGATCGAAGGCGGCCATGTTATGTTACGTCCGTCTGTGTGTTCGTTAAAGAGCACATACGTGCTGTTCTTTTAGTTGTAACAGTGCGAAGAGTGCAAAAATATAGAACCCCTCCCACATCTCACGAACTAGCTAACTCAGCAAGGCACCTACATCGGTCTCGTATGCCTCCAAATCCTCCTGCAGTGGCACTTTCGATTTGTCCTAATATTTACTGTAGTTAATAATTTTCTATAGGCACACAGGAAGGATATAGACAGCATTGTTACACGGCTTTGACCATATGTGTTATATTCATGTCGAGCAATTTAAAGCGACTATTGAAATGAAATATTTGACCTTCTTTTAAACTTGACGGAGAAGATGTTAGTGAAATCTTTGTATAGACCACCTATATCGGGTAAGTGCAAATTATATTTAAAACTGCTCTAAATTTCTCCTTTTACACATTTACCTTGTGTTGTTTGCAAATACTTGGCTCATGGAAGAAGTGTCAAATACTTATAGCGTCTTGTAGATTGTCATTGCTCCTTTTTATTTGTCTTTGCCAAACAACTCGGAGTGGAAGGAAACGCATCGCAGATGATTTAGAAATTATTTGGAATCTTCCACAATGCGTGGATGGAAAACACATTAATTCTGGTTCATAATGTTATAACTATAAAGACAACCTGTTACTACGCTAAAACATGACACACATTTTATAATATATTCATTCTTGCAGGCACGTACTTAATTGTTCTTCTAGCCGTGTGCGACGGGAACTATACTTTTACTGCAATTAACATGTGACGGTGGCTTTATGTGCCATTCGGATTTTAGGAGACGTTTAGTCCAAAGTTGACCAGAGGTATCTGAAGCCGAAGTCGTCACTGGCACTAATGCCGACTTTCCACACTATTTTGCGGGCGACGCAACATTGCGTCTACGGCACCATCTAATAAAGCCCTATCCTAGGATTATATTGTTATGAAAATGACGGATAAAATCATGCCAAGGATAGATAACAAAATATATTTTTCATTTTTTGAAATTGTTATTTCAAGTCCAACCATACGCGCTACGCGCAAATTAGGTTCCGCGAGGATAATAACCAATTCAAATCTCTATGTTCAATTGAATTTAAATCGCATTTATATTCCTGTGATTATTGATAATAATAAATTAATTGGTTTTTATTTATGTAATATACATCTTATCTACTAAAATGTAATTATGCTTATCTTACTAAATATATAATAAATAAAAAAATAAAATATGTAAATGCTTACGCTAATAATAAAATAAAATTGTTTATAAATTAGGTCAAAATAAATATGCTTAGTACTTTTACAATTATACCAAAATCAAATGGGTATGTTAAATATATTACTCCCATATTCTTTTTTTATTATAAAAAGAAATTTGATTATAAAACTTTTTTTTTCTTTTTAGTACTTACGCAAATAATATAATCTAATAAAATAGTGTCTATATTTGTAAATACAACTTAGGATACATTTTAGCTTATGGGTTTGATATATGTAAAATAGCATATTTCTTAACCTATGCACCCAGTATTTAATATTACATTTACTTCTTATATTTACAACATTATATAATTATAAGTATTTACAAAGTTTGCTATATATGGGTTTTACAAAATTACTCTTTAGTTTATTTCATGTTTGGATTATTTGATTTCACGTAGTTGTTGTGAAACTCTTTTAGGGAACTGTTAATTTTAACTGTGGAGTTTACCCAGTTGCGTGTAATGGCATATGGTTTTTGGTTCTTTTCTCTAGCCTCGTTTTTCAACAATACCATGTCTCCAGTTTTCAAATGTAACGGATTCATCTGTTTAGAATAGCTTTTTAGAGTTCTTTAATTTTTTTTGTTTCTACGAGTTTTTTAACTATTGTTAAAGAATGTTTTAGTCTGGCTGTCAATTTACTGACGTAAACTTCCAAATTGTAGTCTTATCGTTTGACAAATACGGTAACTTTCCAAATACCAAGTCATATGGAGTGCAGTTCGTGATTACGTTGTATTGTAAGCGAAAGTGGGATGTCTATTTGTACCAATTGTCATCATGTGTATATGCTAATGTGTATTCATTTAGAACCCTATGGTTTCTTTCTACCGAACCGAAAAAACTTGTTTGATATTTAATAGTTTATATATGTTATTTAGGAATTCATTAGTGAACTCAGTTTTGCTATCGGACTTTGGAACTATAAAGTGACCAAATTTTAAGATAAATTTTTCAACAGTTTTTTCCGCTATTGGTTTAGCACCTTTTTTGGAATAGGATGAGCTTTAACAAGTTTTGTTAATCTGAATTTCATTGTTTAAATGCAGCGAAATCTGTTAGATATTCTTAACGGACCGACGGTGTCGATTGATATTACTTCGAAACTTGTGTTTGATGTATCTGTAATTTGTTGCTTTTCTTTGGAGAGCCCGACTTGTTTACAAAATTCTTTATCATTTTATTCATGTTCTTCCATGAAACATGTTCAATTTGTTTCTAAATTCATTTTCTATTATACATGTAAATATAATATCATCTTTATTTAGTGCTGGTTTGTATATCCTCTGTTTCTCCAATTTTTATGACAGTTTCTCTATTACCGAATCTAAATTCGGAGGATTATCGCGGCATCTTACTAACATACTGTTGTCCTCTCTTCTTATTTCCATTTTCTTTTTAAGATCTTTTATAATTTCAAATTGGATTTTTTTTAATTTGTTCGGATCAGGAATAGACGGTCAATTCCACATGTACATTTGATCAGACTTCGATTGAATTGGTCCAAATGCTACATATTTTATATTTATCTTTATTATTTTCGTCCAATTTTTTTCCTCTTCTTACTACGTCTATTCTTTTAGATATTAGTTTTTTTGAGAAGTCAGAATTTATTTTTATTTGCGATAATGCGTCTGCGTTTGTATTGCAGGAACCTTTTTCATAAATTATATCAAACTCGTAATGCGATAAGTCCATTCTAATTGTCGTCGTTTTAGATGATGATTTTTTATGGGTAAAAAGGGAGATTAACAGTCTATGGTTTGTTATTACGATGAATTTTCGTCCGAAGAGATAAGGTCTAAAAAATTTTACGCCCCAATGGAAATTGGTAAATCACGTCCAATGTCTTCTTGTGAAAGAATTGCTCCTAAAGTAAAGTCCGTTGTTAATATGAATAGTTTATCACACAGTTTTATAAGTTTGTGTAAATGAATGACAGAAGAATGACATGGAATAATCGTGCGTTTGTGCTCACTGAAGTGTTGTGAAGCTAAACAAAAGTGAAAAGAAAAATAAATAAATAAATAAAAAATAAAATAATAAATAGAAAAAAGACTATTTACTAGGAAAGAGCGGAATTATTTTAACCGTGGCACAAAAGAAGTGCTCGCATAAACTGAACAGTGACTCCGAAGAGGAAAGCGCTGATGTGAAGAATAAAAAATCAAAAATGGAAAACACGGCCACGATCAAGGCTTTCCAAAGTTTGGAAGCCAAAGTGGCAGCTCTGGTGGCCGAAAACAGGTCCTTGGACGAGAAATACAAAAAACTTAGCTGAAAGAAGCAACATTCTCTTACATGAAAATAATAATTTGAAAGTTCAGAAAAATGAACTGGAAAAGAGATACTGACAATGATAACGACATGCAGTTCAGCAACGGCGAGGACGAAGAGCCTGCAGAGGTCAGCCGTGCAGCTGAAAGTGTGATGAATGATCGCAAGAAGAATAGCAACGATGGTCCCAGCGGTAGTGGGCAACAGAAGTCTGCTCAGAACAACGAAGGTAAAGTTTTCAAATTTAATAATAAAAAGAGTGAAATAAAACCGAACATCCAAACTCGGAAACACGCTCCAGCATTAAAATGCTATAATGTAAACGTGAAGTTAATTACGAGTGATCTAAAGAAGATCCTCAATCACAATAATTTTTCATTGAAGTTGGCGAAGAAAAGCATGACAGTTATAATTGTCTACACTTACGAAGATCACTGCAAGGTGATAGCTCACCTGTAAAAGCTAAAGTATAAGTACTACACGTACATCCCAATAGAGGCTAAGCCATATACGATCAATGTAGACGGCCTCTCCAATACTTACGACGAGGAGGAAGTTAAATCCTACCTCAACAACTTAGCAATTGACATAAAAATTTTAAAAGTCACCAAAACCAACAGGGATATGTGGACAATTCAAGTAGATAGAAAATCGAACATCCAGGAGTTTTTTAAGATAAAGTTCGTTCTTAACAAAGTGAGTCTAAAAAAACACTCACAATCAGGCTCAGTGCAATGTAGAAATTGCCAAAGGTTTGGGCATATCTCATCCAACTGCCAAATGCCATATCGCTGCGTCAAGTGCAGTGGGGATCATGGCCCGGGAAAATGTTCAATCCCATCAAAAGGCCAGAACGTTGTTGAAATAATGATCACTGACCCCGCAACGGGCGAAGTGAAAACCCAAATGGGACTTCCAATAAAGTGCACAAACTGCAATACTCTTGGCCATGTGACTAGGGACAAAAATGTCCAGTCCGTCTGCAATTTACAAACAAACCAAAAAACAATCACCGCAAGTGGCGACATCAAAAGTTGTTAGCAGTGTCTCCTTCTCGGACTGTTTCAGGCCGAAAAAGCAACCTAGTGTAAGCGCTGCAAGCAACGCACTAAAAGCTTTCGTATCTCTTGATGTACAGTATAAAAAACATCTTCGAAAAGACTTCTTGTCTTGTTTGCAACTAGTTGCACACTTCAAAGAGGAGTATAAGAAGATACAAGACAAAGAAGACAAAACGAGATCCTTAGTCGGTCTGCTCTTAAGAGCGACCGACCGATATAGGCTTGCATGAGTAGAGACTTCAAATGCATCTTCCTAAACATAAACTCTCTAGTATTAAAACACAAGAGGCATTATCTCAATATCTTTCTAAACACCCATAAAACAGACGTTCTTCTACTTACGGAACACAAACTATCACCAAAACACAAAGTATTGTTCGACAACTACACAATATGCAGACAAAATAGACAAAAGGCACGTGGGGGAGGCACAGCAGTATTTGTTAGGGAAACGATAGAATCCGAAACCTTATCCGAAACGAATAAACCTTAACCAAACAAGCATAGAACATACGGCTGTCAAGCTAAAGCGGATGAGCGGCGAAACACTTACGGTAGCCGCCCTCTATCAAAAACCCAACGAAGGACTGTTAAGCAGTTACCTTGATCAATTTGAAAATCTGAACGCCGAAGGAGAAATTTTAATGGGTGGTGACCTAAACTCTAACCATACTGCATGGGGTGGCACTGAAATAAATACGAAAGGCAGAAGATTGCACAACTGGATCACAAACTCTCCTAATATCGACATTATTTCCACAATAGAACCTTCTAGAATAACTTCAACAACCTCATCTTATATAGACTTCTTATAGCATCAACGTCCATTTGCACAGTACAGTACTTTGCTCTTAATAGAATGGGTCTCAAAACTCTAGATTTCAACTCCTACCACAAAGCAGCAGAAGTAATCTCAAGACGCAATGATTTCAGAAATCAATCGCCGAAAACTTTTTATGACTATAGCACTGTGGACTGCAGCAAGTTCAATCGCACTCTTAATCACCTGCTCGCAAACAATCCTCTGCCCGCTGACAGAAAAAAAACGACTGAAAAGAATACTGGGAAGAACACGGGATCCGGAAAGTTACGTTACCTTAAAAGCTGTTATTAGAATTCTGGAACAAATAATAAAAGAATCCATCAATACTCACGAACAGAACTACTGGAAAACGTATATAGGAAATATAGTGATGGACAATAAAGTGTACAGAAAAATAAAATGGGCAGCAGGTGTTCGCAACGATTACGAAATATCAGATATAATAGGTCCCCAAAATACACTTATATATGATAACATGGGCAAAGTAAACGTATTGGCGGAGCATTTTGAGCGCATCCACAATAGTAATATGTCTTCTACACAAATTATGAGGATATTGTAAGATATTCTGTCTCACAGCTGATGGGTTAATGAACAGTGAACGACTAGGCGCCAATTACGGATTTGTCACACCCTCGGACATAAGAAGTGCGCTAAAAACTCGGAAGAACAAAAAGTCTGCTGGTCCAGATGGAATTCCTAACTTCGTGTTTAAGAAAACCACTGTTTTAGCGTGGTCGCACATTGCCACTCTATACAACCACTGTATCAGCATAGGGTATTATCCAACATCGTGGAAAATAGCTATCGTTTTTCCGGTATTGAAGCCACGTGCTGACCCGAAATCAGTAAATTCGTATAGACCGATATCCCTATTATCAAACGTAGATAAACTCTTCGAATACTTCCTCTTGCTAAAAATCCAGCAACACCTGACAGAAAATACAATCCTTAAGGACTTCCAGTTTGGCTTTCACCTCGGACACTCCACAACCCACGCACTCATAGCACATTCAGTAATTCAGTTATAGAGAAGCTAAACGTCCGCAGTGCCACAATCGCGGTCAGTTTAGATATCGCCAAGGCTTTTGGTACAGCCTGGCAAAACGGAATAGTACATAAACTGCACTCATATGGATTTGACAAACGACTGTGCGGTTTAATAAAGGAGTACTTTCACGAGCGGGCTTTCTATGCTAAAGTCAACATCGCTTGTGAAGAAAGTCAATGCTGATGTATCACAAGGATCTCTACTTGGTCCAGTACTATACAACATCTTTCTCAGCGATTTCCCATCTCCCCCAAACCGCATCAAATTATTCACATATGCTGATGACTGCTTAATAACGTCTTCGCATTCAAGAGCAAAAACAGCCAACAGAAACATCAACGAATATCTATCAAGAGTCTCCGAATTCTGTCGCGGCTGAGGCTTAACATTGACAAGGGCTTTGCCATTGCCATTAAAGGAAAACGCAAGAATCTGTATAAGAATGCCAGACAATTCACCCCAAACATTGTAATCAACCAACAAGTGATCAAGACAGCAGAAAACTTGAAATATCTGGGGGTTAATGAAAAGTTCGAGTTCTACAGGCACATTGACTATATCCTGCAAAAGGCGAAAGGTATTAACGCTCTATACATGCAAACGCACGCTCGACAAGGATATTAAACTATTGATCTACAAACAGATCATAAGACCTGTAATTAGCTACGCATTTTCGGTCTGGTCGGCAATCTCTTCCAATCAAATGGAGAGACTAAGGACAATGGAGAGGAAGATCCTGAGCCAATGTTGTAACCCAAAGCCCTATAAAATGCCAGATGGCTCGTTCAGAAGACCATCTTGCAGAAAGATATACGAGACAGCAAACATCAACAGAATAGACACATTCCTTGTAGCCGAGTGTATACATGCAAGAGTGTATACATGCCAATACCGAAGAAGAACTCTATAGGCAACCATGCCTAAGCGTTGACTTCCTACTAACACTTAAAAATGTCAATGCATTAACCATAAATAATAAATACTTCTATCTAAAAAAATACTTCTATCATAGAAGAAAAAATTCGTATGATCTGATGAGCTTAGGGTACAACACTTCGCAATAATTGTACGTAGGCATAGTATTAGATGTAAGTAGTTTTTAAGATTGTAAATAGCTCTAGATTTAAGAGAAAACGAAAACTTAAAAGCAACACCTTTTTTATCATTTCCTTTTTTTGGGGGTAATTAACTGTAAGGCACAAAGTTAAAAGGTGTAAGAATTATAAAAAGAATTATAATAATATTAAAATTTTGATGTTTTTCATTTTTGGTTCTTGCAATCAACACAATTGTTTTTGATAATAGGTCTCTTTCATGTTTATTTTTCTTTTGGTGCTATTACAGTTTTTCTCTTGCTATTACAGTTCTTCTCTTGCACCGTTGCTTACTAGTGTTAAATCTTCGTCTAACTTAGGAGAAAATTGTGGTGATTTTGTTTTCTCTCTTTTTTATAGTCTTTGCTGGTTGGTGGTGATTTCTCTTATTCTCGTGCTCTCTTGTTACAGTGTCAACGTAACGGAGAAATTTTCTTAAATTTTTAGAAAATTTAGTGTTGGGACCCTCTTGATTTGGCTCTTTTCTTTTTTTGTTCTTCTCCTCATAATCCATCTCTATCTTCTTGACTTGACATGGAGTGTCTATATACTTCATGTCGTGCCAAATGTGGTCCGGAATCTGATAGATTCGTTATGTGCTGGCTTTGTGATCACTTTGAGCACGCAAAGTGTGCCGGCATTATAGGCCGTACTGCTGACGCAGGCATTGATCCTTCCAAAGGATTACGTTGGTCATGTCCCGACTGTAAAAAGCGGGACATTGACTTGTACAGACTTTTCACGGAGACGAGAAATGATTTCTCAAAATTAAGTGAAAATCTCGGCTCCATGTGGAAAATGTTTGAGGAAATTAAGTCTAGGTTTGATGAGTGTCGCTACACTGTGCACTCATCTCCTTCCCAGGCCTCCAAAATAGAAACTCGTAGCGTAGGGACGTCACCTCTGATCCCCTCTAAACCTGACTCGCTTATACAAGTTAGTGCTCCCTCTAACTCCACGTCGAAAGTCATCGTTTCCGATACTGTCGATTTGATCGGTAACAAAATTGTTACAAACAAGTCGGCAAGTCCGTCTGCCTTAAGTTATGCTGAGGTTGCAAGGGAATCTCCTCCCGCCCCCGTGCAAAGTAAGTCTGCTTCCCCTCCCTGCTGTTCGAGTGTGAACACTAGTCACCAAACTGGGCATGTTGCTCAAGCTTCTCGTACAAGTGTGTCAATATTTTCCCCATCTCATAACTCCCAAGCCGTGGACCCTACTATTCCAAGTAGTGATGATATTTGCTTGACGGCAGTTCCTCCTAGGAAAGCATTATTTGTGTCAAGACTGGCACCGGAAACATCGGTAGATAATATAAAAAGCTATCTGGCGGTGAAAGCCCCACCAGTCAACTTGAATCGCGTTAGCATTTTCAAATTGGCTCCTTCTCAACCGAGAGCAATATTTATTTATTTATTTATTTATTTATTTATTTATTTATTACACTTATACAGAAACTTAACTAAAAAAAAAAGACAGTCGAGTTCAAATGACTCTTAAAGTAAATCTTAAATTAATTATTATTAAAAAACTTAGTATAAGTACAATAAAACAAATAAAAGGAAAAAAAAAAGAAAAAAGAAAAAGAAAAAAAAGCATGTACACAATTAGCACAGAGCCACACCCACAACCGGTACAGAACCCAGTTGCAAATGAACCCCTAAGCCATTGCAAACATGCATAAGCTTGGCAACCGATAATAGTTAACAACAATTAATTTTCGAATCATAGTGACTTTTAAGGATTAAGAGCTAGTTTAAGTACGACATTATTAAGCAATGTTGCTTTAATGGACTTTAAAGTGTCCGATAATGAAAAAAGGTGATAGACGCTATTCAGGTTCTTGCAAACAACTCTGAGCGGGTTAAACAGCTCATAATTGTATTTACAATGATTAACCTTAACCAAGGTAAAGTGCCTAGAGAAGCGGTTAGGAACATTAAAACTTATTTCTCCAAGTAATGACGGCGAGTCAATAGCGCCGTTTATTAATTTGATTGCAAAGCAAACGCCAAGAACAAATCTACGTTTTTCAAGAGACGGTAAGGACAAAAGAAGCAACCTATTTTCATAGGGGGGAAGAGAAGCAGACGGATCCCAACCCAAATTCCTAAGAGCAAACAACAGGAATTGCTTTTGAATAGATTCAATTGAGTCTACATAGCACCTGTACGAGGGAGACCACACAATAGAAGCGTACTCAAGTATAGGCCTAACCAAACACGTCTACAGCCTCTTGGTAATATACGGATCATCTAGCTCTTTGGACCACCTCTTGATGAAACCAAGAGCGGACCTAGCTTTGCTTATCGAGAACTCAACGTGCAAATTGAAACGTAACCTACGGTCAAAGAGGACGCCTAGGTCTGTGAACGACTCAACGTCCCTCCAACTTGTGCGAATCTATAAAGTAATGGGTTATGAATGACTTCCTTCTAGAGAAAGAAAGCTTCTTACATTTATTTAGGTTTAGTGTCATATAATTTGAAGAGCACCATGCCACCAATTTATTTAGGTCAATTTGAAGCTGATGTGATTGCGATTCTAAGGAAAAAGAAGAAAACAGTTTCACATCATCAGCATAGATTAAGATCTGGCTAGATTTAATCGCCGAAGGCAAGTCATTAATGTATAGATTAAATAAAATGGGTCCTAAGTGGCTACCTTGAGGTACTTCTGACGAAACGTGGAATTCATATGAAGTGGCAAAGTTAAACAAAACGCTGAATGACCTATTATGCAGATAAGAGCTTATCCATTTCACTAAATAGGAAGGGAAGCCAGCGGCTTGAAGTTTAAAGATAAGTAATTTGTGGTTAACCAAATCAAACGCTTTGCTAAAATCAGTGTATATGACATCAGTGCAAGAGCCATTGGAAAATGCCTTGAAAACCTGACAAGTAAACTCTAAAAGATTAGTGACCGTAGAACTTCCTTTCCGGAAGCCATGTTGGAGTGGAGAAATATACGATTTGATGGCAAAGGCCAAACGCTGAGTCAGAATTCTCTCAAATAGTTTAGGTAAAACACTCAGCTTGGCAATGCCTCTATAGTTCTCCACGAGCTGTCTACTCCCACTTTTGTGAATAGGAATAAGATAACTACTCCTCCAACACAAAGGGAAAACACCTAAATTCAGGGGCAAATTAAAAATCTTTGAGATAACACCAGGCGCACAACTGTATTTCAAAGAAGTCAACCCATTACAAACGTCGTCATCAGAAGTAACCAATTTGGTATTGAAACCGAGTTAGTTATAGGATAAGGGTAATTTGCTGATGAATCGAAACTAGCAGGCGAAAAGTTTTGTCGGAAGTACTCCGCAAACAGATTTGAGATTTCAAAATCATCCGAGGAGTCAGAGCCATTAAAAGAGACAAACGAGGGATGTGCAGCAATTTTTCTTTTTGAATTAACAAATTTAAAGAAGTATTTAGGATTAGCAAACAGAGAGGATTTAATGAACTGAAGGTATCTGCAATAATAATGGTGGTTGAGGGAGTTAAATCTATGCCTTGCGGCTGAGTACGCGAAATAGTCTAGAGAAGAGCCACTTTTTAAAAATTTCTTGAACAGCTTGTTTTTCCGACTCTTATAATACCTAATTGTCGTATTAAACCACGGGGGAGGTCGGCACTGCTTAAGCGGAACAGATGCAGCAATAGCTAGATTTAATGTATTGTAGAACGATGACAATAAGCTTTCTATACTCCCGGTTGAGAAGTCAAGCCTCATATGTGAAAGATGAAATTTTAGCAATACCATATTGGTTTTATGAAAATCATAATATTTGCTGGAAAAGGTTGGGTTTGGACTATTAAGGCAGTTCAACGAACCGTCATACTTGTGATGAAAAGAAATACACAATGCTGGATGATAAGGATCCTCAGGTAAACTAAAAGGTAGACAACGATTTACGTTAATCTCAGGAAAATTGGCAGAGCAAAGATCAAGCAGTCTACCATTACAATTAAAGGTACAGTTATATTGACCTAAATTATGGTCAAGTAATTCACTAAAGAACACTATAGCTCTATCAGATGTTGAAGAAGGAATTAAACAGGCAGAATTATCACTGTTACACCAAGTGACTTGAGGCAAGTTGAAATCTCCTAACACAACGACAAAATCAGTAGGTCTAGACTGCTTGGCCACTTCACAAATGAGGGCAGCCTGCTTCTTATATATGGTGATATCCGAATTTGGGGGAATGTAGGAGCATGTAATAAATAGCTGTTTATTAGGTATTCTCGCTCGAATGGCGATAAATTCGACGTCAGGAGAC
>CCAG010018601.1:0-46109 GCA_001077435.1 Glossina morsitans morsitans | reverse complement strand
TACTCCCCTCTCTACCTCCTGAATACGAAATAGCATTCAGATAGCATTCAACAGAGTATTTATGTCTTTACATATACATACACAGACGCAGAGTACCTATGCAGTATACATATATATATATACTGATGCAAGAGCTTAAGGAATTCTTTGCTTTTTAAGATGTCACAAAAAGAAAAACATTAAAATACGCACACAGATGTCAGTCATAGAGTTTTTGAACTTATGTAATATCTCGGCTTACTTTTTCGTTTTATGTGTTCATTTGTACTTTTGTAAATTTATTATAACAACTCTTTTCTTGTTCCACTTTCTCTAAAGCATGAAGCATACAAAACTGTTTGCAACGAAAAGGGTCGCCCAAGCTTTCTTTAATCACTCATACAAGCATAAATCTTCATTGGTAATAGGCTTCTGATAACACGCAACATGAAAATTGGAAAACGATCTTCCGTGAGCTCATGCAACTCACTGTGTGATCCTTCAAGAGTGCTAATTTGGATAGTCTCATATACGCAAAGAAGATCAACAAAAATCTTTTGTGTTCTCTCTAGGTTAAGTAATTTCGTTTTCAATAAAGTCGCTGCCGACATCTCTCGACAAATATGACTTGATGGGAAGGAGAAACAAAATGATTTAGCCTTTTTTGCACGGCAGGTACGAAGAAAGGTGCAGCAAGAGCCTGAAAATAGCTCAGTGAAGGAATATGGTAACAATGGAGGAATGCTGGATATGTAGAAGGACGGGCAAGAGGACGGCAATGGGAAATAATTAGCGAAAAAGCTTAGGTTACTCCTGAGGAAACATCTATCCCTGTCCCTAGGGGCAATATTAGTTTTACAACTACAACACTTTTCACAACAATTCACTTCATATCTACACACATCAAAGACTTACACTTTACTTTCACTTTTATTTTACTTCCTTTTCAAATTTTAAGATTCCTTTTTCCTTCGTTATTCTCCTATCATCTAATAAATTAAATCATCTATTACGACAAATTGAAGCAAAATAGTTCGTTTAATTTGTAAATATTTAGAGAGAACATTATATCAATAAACTATTTAAGTTTATTAAAATAACTGCATTAGACTAATCGTTCCCTTGCTAGTGCTCATTCAACTTTAGTCCCAAAATGTATTTCTTTGGTCTAAATTGCAATAATTGTAGTGAATATTTAAATAAGACTAAACTCTTCATATATATATTTATTTGTTTACTATATATATATACATATATATTGGATCTACTAATAAATGTTAAATTACTTTTTTCTTTACAATTGAAGGTTTATTGATAAGAGAGAAAAAATGTTACAAAACCACTTTGTTGCAAATATTGTCTATCATTAGCCATCATTTTTCTTCCAAGTGGTCGTTCGGACGCTCTCCCTAAAAAGACTCACTTTTTGAGTTTCGCCATAAGAATTACAAATTTACTGCTCAAACAGACAGGCATCAATCACGTCATTAGACTGAAACCAGCTTTAATCATAAAAAGCAAAATGCGGTGAATACAGCGGACAGGGGACGTATACCAGCACTGCTTCTACGGATTGCTTTCTGGCTTCTGCAATATTAGGCCGAAAGTCCTAAGCTGAAAAATGGCCGTAAAACAACTCTTCACATGTTACAACTCCCTTTCCCTTTAATGTACTGTACTAGTACTGTGTGTATGCATCCGATCTTGGTAATTCTTTAAAACTCAGTTGTGGACCAGATGGAAATATATAAATATATATATGTACGTATACAAAATGTATATCTATGTATTCATTTATTTGTTTCACTCACACATGTTAAATTCTGGCACCAAATAAACTGCACTGAATTAAGCAACACTTTAGATTGAAGGGGTTTCTTAGTTAATGTTTAAAGTCGAAGAATCATATCTTAAAACTATGAGCTTTATGTGCACATAAATGAAAAAGACATGAAAACCAAAAAAACAAAGTTTGGTACTAGTATTGCCACTACCTCTAGTACTACTTGTAGTACTACTATTTCTACTACTAATGCTACTTCTACTATTACTGTCCCGGCTACTACTAGTACCACTATTACCGAGCTAGGATTTGATACTGGCGAAGCATGTATACCTCTAAGTCTTCTTTCTGAGTCTTGCAATCCTTTTTGGCAAAATACACACCATTCCTTCGGTGGTGGGTATAAAACCATGCATTCCATGTTATCATGAAAGCCACCGTTATACTTAGAAGTTAAACAAGAAAGTCGAAAAATACAAACGGTACCAAGCGTTTAATGGTAATCATGCGAGTCTTTACAATTTATAATTGCTTCTCTGCAGCTTCGATACGTCTTACTATTGTTAGAATGAGACAAATAGGAAAATAAACCTAATCAGTGGCATTGCAGTAACACGAAGTTTAAGGAATAAAAACGATTTACAGAAAAAAACCTCATCGCATTTATCAAAATTAGGAAAGACCTTTTACGAAAACTGGCCCTCGTTATGGGTTATGGGCGTTATAAACGCAATAAAAACGATGTAATAAAAATGTAAAAGTGGAGTGGAGTACGACATAGTGGCTTACATTAGTTTCTAGCTTTTAAGCACATGTGTTGAAAACGAAGCACAGTGCTACTCTGTTGTATATCACGTTGTATGTCTGAAGGAATAAATACATATTATTTATTTTTATTGTCTCGGAAAGTGCAGGAATTATTTTACATTAACTATCGATGCCTTTGGCGAAAGCTATGGCTGAACGAAATGGAAACAAGACTTGAATTAAGGCAACAGTTTGATAAATTGCCAGAATTACACATATCGTTTACCACATTAAGTAGAATCTATGATGGCACAACCACCACACAAACACACACGCACACGCTTGTGCATTTGTAAAGTGCAAATTCTTTATTACATTTTGTCGTATATTCTTCTTCTTCGGCTTCTTCTAGCAGACGATATTTGCATATTTTATAAGCTGCTGCATATGTATGCAACCAAAAAAAAGAAAGCAGAAAAAAACAATATATTTTATTTAAACGGTGATTGTGGTGATATGGTTGGTCGGTGCTCGTTACTACTTTCTACTCCCTATTACTATTACTAAAGATCACAGTGACATTGTGCTGTTCATATAGTCATTTATCAAATTGTTCATATGTATTGCACTCACCTAAAGACATACCCGTGTCTATCTATATATACATGAATCTGTCTACGTTAAAAAGTACACATAAAAAATAAGCAAAAAAAAAAAAAAAAAAAAGGTGAAAAGAAAAAAGGTAACCTACGCTATAATACTAAAACATTCTCCTTTATTCGTGTTAGCCTGAGACTTACATGTCCTTACTGCATTGACAAATGCTTTTTATAAGATTAACGACATTTCAGTCAGATGAAAACAACCAACCCCCCCTACCAGCCCTTCAAACTACTCTTAAATATAACTGACTGATTGTTTGTTATTAAAAATACTTAACAACGGGGAAAAAAACAAACAAAGGAATAAAGATACGCTCGTGTATATCTCTCTATGAAGATTATCGTTTGTACGGGAAAATAAAGTACATGTCGCAGAACTCCTCCACAAACCCTTGCGTGCGTAGGCATATGTTGCATACGTATTGAATAATTGAAAACGTTCTCAAAACCGAAGTTGCCTCTTAGCTTATATATCATTACTTGTTTTAAAAAATCTTAAAATCACGAAATTGTGACGCAGGATGGAGGTCGCTTATCGTAGGAATTTTACCCTTTGAATAAAAGAAGAGAACGGCAGACAAAATACAAACAAATAGTTTTTAAACTTAAAACAGATGAATTTGTAGTCGAAGAAGAAGCATTGCAGAAGCTTTACCGAAACAGATCAAAAAACATTTGTACTTTAAGCTCTGCCAGCAGCCCCAATTAAACCGATACCAATCGTGTCCCATAAACAACGTAGCTATCTAAAATGTCTATCTGTACATATGCTGGATAAAAAGCGACAGCTAAATGACATTTGCTATAATACCGCAGAAGCAGGGAAAAAAATCAGTCACATGCTTATGAAATAACTCGAAATTGCTGTTTATACTCAACTATTTTGCATTTATTTTTATGACCACAAACGGCGAACACAACGCGAGAGACATATCACTTTTTTCATTTCGTTTGCAAAAACGCACAACACAGTTTGTATGAAACAAACTATTCCTATGCAATAAGATGGATGAGTTCCTAAAAATGTCATAAATTCGTCAGATAAGCGTGTCTGTCCGACACCGCATCGTCGCAATTTTATCCGAAAAAAATAAACTTTCTTTTTAACGCTTTTTACATGAGAATGACAAACAGAGCCGATCAAAATCTTTCAAAATTTTGAAAACTCTCTGAAAAATTCAGAATATTTGTCAATGTGAAAAATCTATGAATTAATGTTTGCATCACCTGATATGATGGGAAATTACAGGAGAAACAAGAAAACAGTTCAAAGAACTAAATATGATTAACTGAAATGCTGGGTACTCAATATGCGCTCCAAGGCGCACATGGCTTTGTTTCCTTGTTTTACAATGACTGAATGGTTGTTTAAATCCTTGCCTTTCGGTGTAAATGGATGCAATGCATATGTAAGTATTTACTGTAAAGTACTTATGAAATGAAAAGCATTGCTTGACATTTTTGTATCCAATGACTTTAGCATTCCGTTTGCATCGTAACCCATAAGTATGCATCGGACTGGTCATATATATGGATGAATACGTTCATACACACGCACATACACACATACGTGTATATATATAAAAATAAATGTCTGTGTGTGTGTCTTTATGATATTTCTGTCCATTGTGATCGGGATAATGAAAAATATTGACGTAAAATTTGCCTCACATCACATTCGTAATGATAGCCGGCTGCTTTTAATTGAAATTAACTGCAATTACACACACTACTGATATAATGTTTAATATTCTTTTAAAGTTAATTGCAGTAAATACAAGAGTTACTCTGACGCTTCTCCATACGCCTAAGGCGTGTGTATATAAGTTAAGAAGAATTCTTTCGTTATTTGTGGTCGTACTTATTGATCGAAAGAATCGTTTCTGGATCGAGTTAATATTATAGATTTATGATAATTTTTGATATTTTTCCTTCGTTTCACTTCTACACCCAATTCTCTTTTTACACGATTTTTTTTTACACGAGTTTGATTTAATACGAGTTCAAAAGAAAAAATTTCTTTTTTTACACGAATTATTTTGTTTTAACAAGATTTTACATTTATGAATTTCAAACATAATTCCCTTTTTCCAAAGTAGAGGTTACTTTTTAAAAATTATTTAATGAATTAAAATGTGTAAGCACGAAATAAATTAAGTGAACTCTAACAAGAACTTTTTAATATTGTTTACACCTAATTCTCTTTTTACACGAATTTTTTTTACACGTATTTTTTGGGAACGTATCTATCTAAGGCTAAGGCCAAGAATACATAAACTAATTCCTGCTTCCTTAATTTATCCAACTTGAAAAATAATATTAGTGATTGCTAAATCGATGATTGGCTATAAATATAAATCGACTCAAAATTATATGCTAATCGCATATGTATTTGCACTCTGCTGCATGTTCTCTGGCAAACGTAATTGCAAATCTAGTACTTACCAATCGATGGTATACAACAACAAGAACAAAAAAAGAAGAGGCAAAATTCGTCGTTAACCAAACGTTGTTAATATACTCACACGACAGATATACACAAGCATATTTTTGTCGATAGAGAAATAAACGATCAGATTTTTTTTATAAGCTTAACGTGCTCTCTCCGAGAGATGCTCATAGATTGCAATTTCAATGACGGATGCAGTGATGTATCCTGTTGAAGTCTATCGTATCCTTTTTTATGTGGTTGTATATTTATATGGAAGCATGTATGTATATGGAAGCTTATAAATGAGGATGCTATCTGCGAATCCATATGAATGAATGAATGTTGTACGTGCGCAATACTTTTTGTTTTTTGTGGTGAATAATTTTAATATAAAACTTGTCTTTTTATTTTTACGTCCGAAATTTTATTAAAATCGTTGGATATTTTTTTTTTTTATTTTCCTTTCTCTCTCTCTCTCTCTCTCTCAATTTATTCAACACAAACAGTTTATGGCTGTTAAAGGCTTTTAGGAGTCATCGTTATATACCAAATATATGACACAGTTGTCGGAAAGCCAGTCATGCAGGTACTTTTTTGTTACATATATATAACAAACGCTTATGACACTCGTACTTATAGATATTTACTTTGCATGTGTATTTTTGTACAAATTTCATATCGAGTATATACAATATATACGCATGTGGGTATGCATGTGTGTAGTAGTTTGTATGAATGGCGGCGAACGTTACATTCATGTTCACCATTGAGGCGTAAAATTAATTTGTTGCAGCATGACGAAAATGATATGTATTCATTGGTGTACGTGTGAATGTGCGTATTTATAGTACATATATATATACATATATGTGCGCTTGCGAATACAATTTATGTCGTTATATGACAATGATATTAAGTAAGATGCACATATTTATATCAATGTGTTTATAAGGAAAGGTATTTAGTGAATAAATTATATTCAAAACGAAAATTTAATTTTAATTAATTTAAAGTGCTAAAGAAAAACAAAAGTACAGTTATATACGAATCATTTCATGTACGCCACTCATCTGCACTCATCTGCAATGGAAACTTTTAGGAAAAAACTCACTTTTAGGTTTCATGAAATATAGTCATCAATGCATTGTATAGACGCAAGGTTGCAATTTTTTGTGTTGTCTCCAAAACAAATTAATTCAGAATTATTTACTTTTGTCTCATCACAATTGAATATTGTTCTTGAACACCTACCTTCGTACGAGGGTTACGGAGACAATTCACTAAAAATCCCTGCGCACATCGATTAAAAACACTCCCGCCTGAGTAGCCTGGTAAGAACCACGACTATCAAATCAATGTTCACGGGTGCAGATGTCGACTTTTTACAAGAGCACATCCTATAATTTTATTTTTTTTTATTTTGATATGACTAACCAGTCAGGGAGTAAATCCTACAAATCGTACGAATCGGTGGTACTCATAAAGAAGTGAAGGAAGAGAGAAAGAAATAGTGAGTGGTCGCAAAGTAGAGCACGTGTACCTAATTAATAAAGGTTAAGTCTTCAAAGACGGACCACACGACATGAAAAGGTTTCCAAGATAGGCCAAGCCTGTTAAAATACTTACGGGTTCGAAACAAATCTGATTAGCATAAAGCTATCCAAAGTCTTTTGAAGCACGAAGAAATACAAAGCGCAACAACTAATTGGTGACATACGTTAAAGCAAGCAATAAGTGCGAGCTTTAACTTTACGCTTAAAGAGGACGATTTATTCCCAAATCCAAAAGGAAGGACTTATTTATTTGTCTCTCTAGTTTTTTCCTACACATGAACTTCAGCCACAGCTTCAGATGCAGCTGAATTAATCAATGAAGCGAAATTTAAAGTTGTGCGCTTAAACTAGGAAATTGGAACAAATAAAGAATACATAAAAAGTTATTATACAAAATAGAAAAAGTTTAAAAATAGAAAACCATTTATGTGTGGAAAAGTTCAAATGTTATATACAGACAAGGTCGATTATGCAGTACCTTCCACCACCATTTTCTTGGTTGTCTTAAAAACTCTTCATTTTCTTGCGGACTTTTAGTTGGGACTTGATCCGAAATATAGACCAATGTGGTCCAAGTATAGCACAGTAAGTTCTACTATGCCAAATCACTTCTCTGAATAATGGGGCTGTCGCATTGGCGAGTAGGCAAAAGTCGCGATTACCAAGACGGTGTCAAGAGTCAGGTCAAATCTAAGGGCAACCGCCCGATCACACTTCATGATAGCTATAATGAGTACCCATTTACCGTAATAATTATCTGTTACAGCACAGCACACAACCCGCTGGAGTGCGGGCACTCTCTATCGCTTTCTCTCTTCGCCATGTATACGGGACATCGTCGAGAAATTTTTCATATTAAAAGACAAAAATCATAAAAAAATTGAGTCAATCCGCATGAATAGCCGAGTAAGCAAAAGATCCCGACTAACAGCTCAATGGCTGATTTTCCGATTTTTCAAATCCAGTAGAGTTTTCAGTACAGGCGAGCGTATGATCCGAGTTATACGGCAGCCATTCTTTGCAAATTTATTTACAAAATAGATAAACATGAAGTAAATAAATAGAACCTTGTGATCATATGTATAAAGGCTGTGTTTTTGTACGCCTTTGAATGGAAACAGGTTCACTAAGCATTGGTTTTCGTTTTCTTTATCGTATAGCGATATATTTTCTAATAGGTGCATGCCTAGCATAGGGTGTAGTAAAAATAAACGAGAAAAACATGAAAATGGAAAAAAGAACATACATAAATATCTCTAGCGCGAGGGTATACTCACATCCCTTGTGCACAAAAACTAAGAGTGTAACATTAAATCGTCACAAACACTGCAACTGATCATTGCAACTATATTTAATTTATTAACAGATCATAAATCGGTATTGAAGTTGAAAATATTCATTTTAGTTCATGCACTTTCCTAAAACTCCATTACTCAAACGAGTGATGTAAAGTATTTAACGTATGAAAGATTAGATTGTAGTGGCCGTTTGGAGTACACTCTAAAAGGATCAAATGACTTATAACCGAATTAATTCTATAGCTACGCTTAAGAAATAAACATATCGCTTCATTTTGTAGAAAACCATTTTTACACACGTAACAACACGCTCGATTATTATCAATCTGTTACTTTCCCTTCCATCCCAAACAAATTGTAAAAAGTACGATCTTTTTGTAAGGCTAAGACAATAGTGTTACCAAATTTCGCATAACAAACGTCATTGGTGTTTCTAGTTGGGTTTGGTTTTGTACGACACATAAAAATCAAGATGATGTCAACAGTTGCGATGTTGTGCACTATGAATTCCTTCTGCCAGGTTAAACTGTGTAACAAGGTATACTACTTGAATTTGAGGACTACTTTAAAGGCGACCAAATAGAGTTTGAATAATAAATAGATTTAGAAAAGGTGAGAACAAAGGTTGAAAGTAAAGAAGGGAATGAATATGAGTCTACCATAAAAGTAAGAGAATAACTAGTTAATGAACTAAAAACGTCTAAGCGGGTTAATTTCGTTAGTAAAAACAATCCGATTAAAGATTTTAGCAAAATGGGTCTAGATACTACCCGTTTCTGAGCCTTTGGGAAAGATTTTAAAAGCATATAAGACAAAATTTAGGAAAGTTGCAACGACCTGATTTGCACTTCAGAAGAGAAAAAATTGATTTGGTTGAGCGAAGGTGAGCAGTTTTCGGAGAAAGCTAATCTTCCAATAATTAGGAATCTTGTCAGTCCCGCAACAACATTTGAAATTGAACTCGACAGCATGGTGCACCTTTATCCCACAGTTTTTAAATTCACTAGACAGAATGCAATGTATATGCGTGCACTCCTTAACAATAATCAATTCTAAATATGCTTTTAATTAATTATTAATATTTCGGATAAGAGACTTTTCATCAAATCAAAGAAATCAAAATATTGCAACAACTTACTTTGTATGATCCTAAGTTTTTTACAGAACATCCCAATTTGACGTTTCGTCCAGCAGGTACGGTGACATTATCGATGTATTCGGTAAATTCGGGTTCTTCAATAATAGCTGAAAAGAAACATGCCTTTCATTAGCTTTCATTCAACTAAAAATATTTATCCTTTAAATTAAGAAAAGAAGTGTGAACGTAAACTATTACGGTTTGACAAGCGTTTGCAGGAAAATTTTTATCAATAATTTCAAGAATTAACATATAATGTTACCCGAAATTTATTGATTTGATCAAAGCAAAAAAAAAAAAAACAAGACTTTAGTTCCATTGGTAAAAATAAAATATAATCATAAACAAACTCTTTAAAGATGATCTATAGTCATCTAAACTTTGCATTTTTCCACAGTTCCTTTACATAAAATTTCTAATTTGGAAGCTATGAGTGCGCTTTGACTAGTCATTAGTCAATAGAGAAGCAATCGTGTTTTCTTCTCATAGTTTCTTTCAATTTTAATATCACAAGGGAATGGTTACAACAAAACCCTGCAATACTAATTTTCTTGTAAAAGAAGTTAAGTCACTTAAACCATAAATAAGAAAATTCTTTGTGACTTGTTATATGTCCGTGATGTTGCTGAGAATAATGCGTTAAGTGTTAAGTTTAGTACAAAATGCCTCTCGTTCACAGTGACATCAAAGCTTAGAATGATTCTTAAACGGTCGGTATAATAAAAAGTGCATCTATTTTAAGCGGAGACATAGACCCCTACACAATAGAAGAACAATCGCTCGATGTGGGTGGATATGAAAACATTTTCTCTAACAGCAACAACCCGATTTTTACTCTTACGCTTCTTAATTTGAAAAATGCTATACATATATACATATATATATATATATTAAGATGTAAAGAGACTTTCATGTTATGTAGTATAAAAGTGGTTGTTAACCTAACCTAACCTAATATCAGTAGCATAAGTCCATAATTAAATCCAATCAAATTTCAATTATTCAACCGATAAATTAACCTGCAATAAATCTACAGTATTTACCACAACATTAATTGACAAGAAAAAGTTTTTATAGGATCGTATCGTACATTCGTGCATGGATGGATGGATGGATGGATGGATGGATGGATGAATACCTAACCTACACGCACGTATTTATATTTATCGTGAGCATATTGCAAGTGCATGATAACCACATGTAAATATTTTGAAATATGCCTGAGACACATTGCACTTAAATAGATATGTAGCCACATGCACAACTATATATATATTTTGGGCTTAGGTGTTGTGTGTTCTAGTTGACATCATTGTTTCGATATTAATTTCAACATGTCGGTCTCGATAAACTATGAAATATTTACAAAAAAATGTTTAAATGTTATATAATAGAAATTCTCTCATACATAAAATGGGAACTAATTTCATAAATATCTCCAAATATGCATCTGACGAGAAGAAAGCATTAATTGCGAATTTTAGTTTTAATTGAAGCAGAGAGAAATTCCTTAATATGCAAATGCTAATACAATTTCCGGATTCTCTCTCTTAAGTATGGCTTTATGATAGTTTGAAGAAGCATACACATTACGCTGGATGATGAAGGAATAGTAAAAGAGTTATTCGTATAGCTAATCGAGTGATGTGTGTATTTCTTACAGTGGCAACACCTCATCTAACATCTATTTCAAATTTTATACTAGTTGATCTTTTTTGTGAATCGAGTCAAAACGATATACCAGATGGTGTTCCTTTTAAGGTTCATTAATAGCCGAAAGAGTGAACCGAAAGAGCATGCATGCTTAATCGGCAAGCTTTATGGCCTTAGCGATCAGGCACTCACTGTAGCTATGACCAAGTATGCTCTCCCGCACTAAGATGTGAACACTAAGTTGGTGGTGGCGATTCTTATCCACTCGGCTATTCATGGGCATAACTTTGGAATGCGTTGGAACATAATGGTGCGAGGTTCCATTGAAGTAATCGCAATTTATCATGACGCTGAAAAAAATAGAAATTCTGGCGAGTAGGCTCAAGCTTAAAACATGTAATACTAAAATAATATTTCCAGTGAATAGTTTTGGAGGAAGTAGTGGAGGAACAAACTCATCACACCACCACCACGATACGATAGTTGTATAAAACTTAAACTTATTGGTGTTTGCGCACAATCTAAAGTGTTTTTAACTTCGCACGTCATTGTCGAAGTCCTGAGTAAAATCGGATGTTATCTACAAAATAATAAGACAAGTATGTTCCATTTGTCTGAGGGTAAAGTGTAGAAAGCAGAAAAGGTTGCCTCATCCGTTATGCGTTCTCTGCTTAAAACTGCGGCTAACTTAGCACCTCTTGTCGAAAATAGTTTGCGTACTCTGTTCATCCGCAATTATCGATACAATCCTAAGGCGGACTGCTGATACGTTGGAGATCCGTTCAAAATTCATTAGCTTTAATTAAAGCAAAAATTTAAGCCTCTACGCCAAATGCAGTATTCATGTATTGCACACACATTGGCATTAGAGTTTTTGTGTTTTCGGGACTGAAACTATATAAAGTCTCTGTAAGCATTACTGGCATGTGCAAACACGCACATACATCTAATTATAGAAGCGTAGGAAACAAAACACCGCACATTGTCTGCATAATATAGTGCGTATATTGTTGATATTTAAGTGAACCGCAATAGTCATTTGCAACATTGATGACATTGTTATATCCCAGAATGAATACAAAGGACGCGTTTCAGTGGGTTATATTAAGAGGTAATAATATAAACGTATATGTACGTACATGCTGCATGCATATGTAACAAATGCACATATTTACTTGGAAAAGACGCGCAAATAAGTTTTTGCATAAAATCACTTGCACTCATGGGAAAAAGACAAAGCTATGTGCTGTCACTAACGATTATGCAATTGAACCTCTGTTGTGCAGTCAAAACTGTGTTTATAATAAATAAATTTCTCAGTAAATAATTGCTGTTTTATGCTATGTTTGTCCTTTTTTTTTTGTTTGTACATTTACCACTAGAGCGCAAGGGGATATTAAATTTACCTTTCCGTCCGTAATTCCAACAAATGCAAATTAAATTCGAACTGTATTCCGTGTCTATCTATTCGATCGCCGTTAACATGGAATTGATACTTGATACGTACGTACCGAACTGCTTTGTTGTGTCGCTCTTGTGTGTGTGTTATGCTCACCAATAGTTTTATTTATATTATTTCATATATATATATATATATGCACATTTTTATGGAAAACCTTACGTAAGAGCACAAATCCTTTTTTAGAATAAATTCGTTGCTCTTTTTTCGAATTGATTTCCTCTTGCGTGCATAACGATATTTCGATTAATGCAAATACATCCTTAGGTTATCATTTTTGTTAGCATTAGTTCTGAATTGCATGGAGTAGCTATCCTTTCGATATTTAAATAAAATGTATATGAGAGTCATTCGATTTTTGCAATTATTCGTTCAACTGCGAGCTTTTGTTTACTTAGCGCAAAATGAAGGAACATTTTTTCTTACACTTTTTTAAATGCATAATAAAAAGTAAACGGAATTTGCACACATTTCATTACAAGCACTTTCTCATGCCAGATATTAATTTTTTTTCTGGGATTTTTTTCCCTCCGCGGGTGTGGCTTTTCTGCCTGCATTACGATGACAATGCATTGTTTTCCTGTTTCAACAATCAGATCGCTTACAACAGAACTAATGTACTTGTGTAATTGCGAAAACCAAAGGACGTCGTTTTTTAGACGTTTCTCCTCTACCCACAGCCAGTAAAAAAAACCTAAAATTAGAAAAAACCAACGAAATTCCTTCAACTTTGTTTCTCAAAACCCGGTTATATACAATTTCTGAAGCAACGTATGCTTCTGCATCAAATTTATCAAAGGCATGTGTCATGGTTCGAGTTTTCATGAAAGCTAATCGAGAAAGGAAAAACGCTTTAGCTGCCTCGTGCACCTTGCGACTCGCGAAAAGATTAACAATTAGTAGAAATGTAGCGGAAAGAGGGACTAACATAAAAATGTCGCCATGAATTTAGGTAACGATACTTCGTCCCTAAAATGGTATACAAGCATTTTAACTGCGAAAGGCAAAAGGAGAGTCAAGTCAAGAGAGTTGAATTTGTAATATTCGAACGGACAAGAGTAGAACAAGAAGTAAGGCCTTGTATATATAAGTTCCTCTATACAGATCTCCGAAGCATTGTAAATAAAACTTATAGTATCCTATAAATCACAATTCGGCGGTATGAACTTAATTTCAAAAGTTGTTGAGTTGAAATTCACGAAGCGCCGGCTTACGTTACAATATTGAAACAAAAACTTGGTTCAATCATCCTTGAATGGCGTGTACAGATCGAATTAGAACAACTGCCCATCTCAAGCAAGATTTTTATACAATTGCTCTTTTATATCTTTCGGCGTATTACAGTCATAACACACGTCCCTGCAGCCATTTACATTTGGTCGCATGGTCGCATGAAAGCGACCAAATTCCCACGTGTGCACGGAAACTTTCAATCACTCTTGAGCAGCGATGTGATATACTTCGTGCTGTGATTAGGTATTATTATCGTCAGGGCATGTGTTCTACAGAGAAGCTCCTTAGCAATCAAGTTCTTTAACAGGACTACTCGCCTTTCTGAACAACTCGCACTGGAGTTGCCTCCACGTCACACAACGTACTAACACACAGGCAATTTTTAGAAAAATCTATCGGAAATTTTCAACTTTCCAATTAAAAGTACACAAAAACAATGCCCAGTTTCTCCCGTCTTTTACTTAAAAGCACTGGCAACCACTACCCACCCTACTTACTATAAGGCATGTAAAATACTTCCTCCAAGTGCCCGATCAAGCATAAAATATTATTGGATTTTAAGAGCTTATAATAAATTGGGCTTTCCCGGTCTCAATTAAAGAAGAGCAAGGCACTGGAAAAAATATAATCGACTACGATGTCGTTATTTATAATAGACTAGGTTCCACCAACAATTTTCTATGATTTAGGTTATCAAAGTAAAAGTTTATCAGCACTGATAAAACCATGCATTCTTCTTTAGTAAGTTCAGATGAGATGTATGTGTGAGAGTGCGTGTGTGTGTGTGTGTATGTGTGTTTGTATGTTTGTGTCTATAAGCCAAGTATTGCTTTTGCACACCTCTCATCTCCAACTTCCATATTTTCATCAACACCTACTATCTATTTGTTCGCCCTCCTAACTACAAAATAGCGAAGCATGGGTCCTATAACATCTTTTTATTCGACATCAGAGGATTTATTTTATCAAAACGTTTGAAACACCACAAGAAAAGTTCTGTAACCCCGTAATGGATGTATATTTTTGATCAGCGTCAAATTCGCGATCCATTTAAATTTGTCCTTTTATCCTTTTATCACTGTGTCCGTCTGTCCGCTTATGTAATGTCTGTGGTCAAGATTTTCCTGGGCGGTAAAATGAAGCCTTCGAGTACAAGTTTGACAGAATCATTGTAAGATCTGGCAGTTTGGAAATCGCTTGAAGGACACCTCTAGAGTGCGACGTAAACTGAGAACACCACCCGTGTTTGCAGAAGCAAAACAAATGCGGTTTTTTCCGCTTTTTACTTGGAAACTACCATCGATACTACGGTAACAAATTGCACGCAATTGTACGTTCCACGGACAAGTACAAAATTGGAAAAAATCTATCCCGGCCCGCCCAATTTAATTCATTTATGGAAACGATTGCAACACGTAGAAAGAAGCTTCAGGGATCCTACGAACTATTGAAAACTTCGGCCAAACCCTTGCTATAGTGCAGAGTAATAAAATATCCCTTTCTTTAGGTTTCTAACTTAAGCAAACAAGTGTCGAGTAGAAAAAATTCTGTTACAGCCAATATATTATCCTTTTGCACAACCCATACACTTAAAGAATTCAAATATGAATATGAAAAACAATCGATATAATGAATACTTTTTTTTAACAGAATTTAAATTATTTTTACAAAAATTTCCATCATGTGTTTGTTTGTTTATATTCAAAGTGCTTTCTACTCATAATGAATCTGCTGGAAGTTGCCGTAGCTTTTAGAGAGTCGCTAGCCTTCGTCGCATAAAGAACCTCATTTTCCCTCTGTACAGGTCACATAAAGCGTTCAAAGGCTGTACATAAAAAGTAAACACTTTACATATATGTACAAACACAATTCTTACGGCATAGAAATTCCGCAAAATAACTATAAATTATAAATGGTTCGCCCATAAATCTAAAAACTGTTGTCATTCTCTAATTGAATCTCCGTAGCACGATCAATATTTGTCATTTTTATTGCTTTTTAACCATATGTTCATATCAATTGAACCATTAGTTTCAAAACAAAATTGTTAAGACAAAAAGAGAAAAGAAAAAAAAAGAATGCAAATAAAAAGAAAAAAAAGAGCACAATACAGTGACGCTTGCAATTTGGTTAAACATTTATGAAAAGCTACAATCGATTGCATTGTAACCCTAAATGACTAAGAGATGTATTTTTCGTAGTTTGCCCTAATTTTCTACAAATGTAATTTTTCCATTACTGACAAAGCTACACCACATACACCGACCATATAAATCCATAGTACCGTTACAGGCTAACCATTTGAAATTGTCGTGAATAAAAGCAATTGGAGAACGTGTTTGCCATACATATGCTTGTATATGAACTATGATACTGATGTTGATGCTAGTGCTGATGCTGATGCTGATGTTGATGCTTATGATGATGATGATGATGATGATGATGATGATGATGACGATGATGAGAATGATGACGAGGCCTTGGCTTTGTTACCTCTTTTGTCTCGTTCGAAAATATTAGGAGGCAATCACGTTTGCCAACTTGAACGAATACAATTTTGAGGTGTATTCGTGTGTATGTTTTCATATTCATGTGTGCATTCTGTAAGCTCTTATACACATATGAGAACATTTACATTTATTATTATTTTTAAGAGTAATACATTATTATTTTTCCAATGTGCGGCTCTGTGATGAATACTAACTTCGTATTACGTATACGCATATTTAAAATTATTACCATTTTTGGAGATTTCTTACCATAGCACGTCCTTGCATGTAATTAGATCTGATGTATGCTTATATTCGTCAAATTAAAACACTGGAGCAGTAGTCAGTCGCTCAGCCGAAATCTCTCTATGCATTTTGAAGTCATTTATATTTACAAATGTGTGTACAACATATAAAAAGCATTCAATGAAGCATTCAAATCAGCAATATATTGATAGTTAAACAGCACTATGAGCACTATGTGGGGTCACCGAAACTGAATTATACATCGTTATACATCAAGTTGTTAACTTTAAGAAACGTCATGCTGTGATTAGATCTGGACACTTGTTCGTACAAATTTAATCAATGAAATCGATTCAAGAGCACAATTTCAAAACTTTACCGGCAGACAGATAGACAGACATGGCTAAATGAGCTCAGAAACTCAATCCGCCCTTTTAGACCTATACTTTACAGCTTTTCTTTTGTGTTTGCTAATAAATTCTCTATATTCAGGAAGAGACCTGCGACTTGGTCTGGGAACATTTTCCGATTGTGACGCATTCTATAGGCCTGCCTGCCTGCCTGCTTCTGGTTAGCACCGCTTCAGATCAATACAGCCATCAGCGGCTCTGTCTGCTAACAAGAGAGCATTCGCAAGCTACCCGATAGTAGGCTAAAGACCTCGAATAGTAACGATGAATACTTTCACTATTAAATTTTATGAAAAACTACAGAGAACTTAAAAATATACATATTACATAACAAACGTTTATCAGATATATACGCTCCACTCAGTGATCGCTGTAATGGTTGACGGAAAGCATTTATGTTATATGAGTGAGTGGTCTATGCAAACCTATAGTACGCAACTTGATTATAATGCATCGAATTTCTGCCTGCGGCGGTAATAACTATCAGAAGTTTTGTGTGATATCAAATTTTATTAAGTATAAAATCTTTATGAAAATATTTCCTTAAAATAACTATCGCATATTGACGAGAATTCTCGTGAAAAGATGGTAATAGCGATGATGAATATATGATATAAACGAGAACAGCAACCTTTAACAGATATGGAGTCGAAATGATAACTTTATTATAAATTCATGTACTGGCTCTCGAGTACTGTGTGAAAACGAGATTATTAAGCAATAATGTACGTTTGTATGCGTTGCGTTCTTCTTATGTAAATTTTACTCGATTATCATTTGCAGAGAATGAAACTGCAATATATTCAATGTAAAGGCACAACAACAAAGTTAAGCCTATCAATGCGCAATTACCGCCAAACAAGATTTCATTGAATTATCCCATAAGTTATCAAACGAGGGATGAATGCCGGGGCAAATACTTATTACAAATATTTATTGCTACTGTGTTCAATGCTACTGTTCTTCTGAGTATTAAATCGTAATTGTTGGTAAACTTTTCAATAAAATCTAGTAGCGATTTATAATTATCTCTTTATATACATACGAACATGAATATCGATCAACGTTGGATGCCTTATCTCAGGAAGCACACAATTTTTCGTCTCTTGAATACACTTTATTGATAATTATCCATGACTTCTATGCAAACATAGCATAAGGGTTGGATATAAAACACAATACGTGAATACGAAGAAATGCCAAACATTTGATAGGAAACCTCAAAAAAACAAATGGAGTCAAACTTACTTTTGGCGCTTTTTTAAGACATATGAGGAATGGATCCGTCATTTTAAAATATTAAAAATTATTTTTGAAATTTTTGTCAGTTAATAAGCATAACTTAAAGTCAAATGCGGTTTCAATCAGCTTAGCGATAATTAACTATGATAGCGAGCATAAGTTTAAGACTTAAAAACATAACACATATCAGTAAAAAGTATATAATAAAGCTTCCCACCGTGCGCTATATGTAAATATCGATGGGGAAAAGAGAAAACAAAGAGATTTCTATGATTAAGAAAACAAACTGGAAATCTAGTATAGTATTAAAATAAAATCAGTGTACAAGCTGCAGTGGTTTTCCTACCATAACATCGGTGTAATGCTTAAATAATAGAAAAAACATATCAATGCCATCAGCACTATCAGTCATCTTCGTTTTTCATCATCAATGGCTGTCATTTTACCATTAATACACGACGGCCAGTGCAAGAGTTGTAAAAACATATGCGAAAAAAAAATCTTTGTAAAAAACAAGTAAGAAAAGTTTACTCGGTCTAATACGACTTCTGAATACCTATCACCGTAAACTGATCTATAATATGACGAAGGAGACCGATTGAAGGTATTTTATATGTGACTATCATGGCATGATTCGACTAATGTATTCTGATCGATAGCTGTTGGATGAAATTCTAAGGTAAACTTGAAACTTCCGTTTTTGTAAAACAAAGAGAGAAGACTTGAGAAGAATCCCAATTTCGAGTGGAGCGTCACTAAAACATCGTGCACTCATAAACTAATGTTCGGAATGTAATGAAATTTTGACACATTTTGTGTTAAGGTTGGTCTTAACTACAAATCATATCGATTCGTCAATCGTCATCCTACGGACTAATTGAATGAGGTGTCATATCACGGTTAGACGGACAGACGTGCTGAGAAACTTAGCTAATGTGAATCGTCAGCATGCCTGACATAGATATATAGACAGATATATAAATATATCTGAGATATGTGTGTATATATCTGATCCGATGTATTAGGTTATGTATACATATATAGAACGGATCGTGCGTCCATGTATATATACATATGTGCCAAAAACGGCTTGTGAGACTTGTGTACATTGAAAATAATCTCTGAGTGTTACAAACGAATGGTTAGAAACGATAGGGCTTTCAGCCACTGATAGAGCGGGAATAAAAATGCAAAATAAATTTATTCACGTTGACCCAACTATCGTTTATTCATTCATTCAACAAACCAATAAACCATATGCTACCGCACTGCATACAATTTACAACATCTGTTGCTGTGCTTTCGCAAACCCAGTCCGCATAAACACAAACTAAAAACCAAATTATCAAAAATATAAAATAACGCTTTGCTACTTCATAAACAACCGCATCTACACGTATATGGATACATTTGTATGAGAAAAAAAATGAGAAAAAAAACCAAGCGAACCGAAACGAAACGAAAGGAAAAAAGAAAGTAACGATACATTTGCATAAATGTCATTTTCGCATCGTATTTAGATAGAAAGCATCACATGTGGTTGCTTCACTTACTGTTAAATGGTGACGATGGTACTGATGAAGCATGAGCTGTATTTCCAGCGACTATGACGCCATTGCTACTGACAACTGTACCTTTACTGCCCGCCAAAATAGAATTCTTAGTAAAGTGGTGCATACCAGTGGGAACATTTATAGTGTTGTCACTGTTACTAATTTGTTGCGGTAAGACGATTTTATTTGCGGAGTCCCCCGTCGTTGCCGAGAGCACCAGGAGGGCCCCAATTAGGCGCCAGAGGCTCATCAACTCAACACTTTTTGTACGTTTGATCTGCTGTGCAACCACCATATCCCAATGTTGTTGCAATAACTCAGCAACAACAGCATTCTTTTTTTCACTTATATTCACTTCTTTTTTTTTTGTAGTACATTCACTAACATTTGCAAAATATTTCTTGTTTTTTCTTCTCCTTCCTCTTTTTTTTTTTTGTTTTAATATACTTTACGGTTACACAAGTATAAAGTTTTCAAAGTAAACTGTAATAAGAAAACATAAATGTTTACAATAACAAATGTGCACTTAGATCTCGAAGGCATTCCAATAGTTTTTGACTTTTACAGAAGGTTAGCTAGTGTAGGTATCTAAACTACACCTAAACTCTTCCTTTCAGTCATTGCTGTTATGCTACTTTTACCATTCTCTTTGTAATAAACAGCAATTTTAGTCGGAGATCGCAGAAGAGTATAAAGAAGAAGAGAGTGTATACCAACTTGATCACATACCACACGTCCATTTACCCGCCTGTCTGTTTACTCTTTTTGTCTATTGTGCTAAAAATGTGGTGAACTCATTAGCATATAGCTTTCAAAGAAACGAGGCCCCTAGGTTTATCACTATGATTCACATGACAACAACAACAACGTAATATGGAGTCAAGTGGGCGCTATCGTTTTGGTCCCAAGCAGATATAGAGATATATAAGAACTTCTCTAATCGATTGTTTTCAAATCGATAAAATAATAACCAGCTAAAGTTTCTAGATTAGAGGAGTACAAGAATGCAAATGAAAGGACTAAACGAAGAAGTAAAACCAAATTCATGAACACCTTTGGGGATGCAAGAAGTGAAATAAAAATCAATTTCTATACAGTTGTTGTTAACATCTCTCTGGAGTACAGCAAATGTCATTGAATATTTCCTAATAGAAACTATTTGCTATTTTCTTCCTGTTCTATAGAGTACTCTAACGTTAACAGCAAACTTCTAAGAGATAAGCTTTAAATATCAGCGCTGTTCTCGACTTTCATAGGTGAAATTTCCTCGAGATAAACATATGCTTAACTCTCTAGTATTCTCTTTTTTCTTCCACTTGGGCATAATATCCTCTCTATCCAACTCTTTCGCTCATTTCCTTTTCTCTTTTTCGCCCTTTCCATTCGCTCACGTTAATCTAGAACGTCGTGGTTTTGAATTTCAATAAAATTTCGTTGTAAGTTTGCATGGAACAAAAGTTATTCTAGGCTTCCAAACAAGATCTTAAAAGTTTGAGATTTTGTTGATATTTCGTAGCAGAAGGAGAAAAAAAATTTCGCTTACACACACCGCAACAGGGATACGAAGAAAAACAATGCATTCATTACGAATAAATTTTAATATCTACAAAACTTATATGTATGCGAGTGAACGTGTGTACATATGTGCGTGGATTACTTTCTTATTTGTTTGCACTCGCATATGAAAACATATTTGCTTTATCTCGAAGAATGTTTATGGCTCTTTAAAACAAAAGTTGATTTCCTTTCCTTCCCTTTCCTTCCTATGTGTTGTCCTCTTTTCCCTGTTGGGATTATTTTCTTCAATTTCTCTTTTGGGATCATTTAAATGAAAATTCATATAAAAGCAAAAAAAAATATATATATATAAATAAAAGTTAATATCAAAAACATACCCACACATGTATATGTGTGCAATATAATGATTACAATTTTCCACCAGTTCTGCTTATTGAGTTAATAATATGTGCAATATTTTGATGTCGGAAAAGATATTCTGAGAGAAAATGCATACTAGGAAGAAGGTATATTTTAACGGAAACGTATTATGTTAAATTATCGCATGAGATATTTTAAGGAATTAATTAGAAGCAATTAACTCTTGCTGATATGTAATCATAATGATTAAAGCCTTAAATGTGGTAAAAGCAACCACAATGTAATAACGCCTGCAGAAGAGCACACAAACCGATTGAAGAGTGTAAAGTCGATTTGTGGATTAATAGACAGCTTAAGATTGAGTAGACAGATACATGCAGTGCATGCAGTTAAAAAGATGCTCAATTTAGTTGCAACTTTTTTAATAGCGTAATGTGAAATGCAATTAAACTAAGAACTCGATATACATTTCCAGGTCTATCATCTGCACCTAGAAAGATTTAAACCGAAAGAATAACGTAGAACTGTTTCAAAAGACCACTGTGCGTTAAAACAGCTGATTCTTAACTGCACTGCCATACACCGTTGGTCTTAAAGTCAAACTTTTGAATTCAAGAGGAGCTGCGCGCTGGAACTGTTAAGCTTACTCGCAAAAAAACCATTCCAAACCGAACCAAAGCAATCATCCGTCACGGCAAGAATGGCCTCCATACAGAAAGAAAGAAAGCGGGGAAGATCAAATTATAGGGAATGGCCGCAGCCTGGGGAGAGTGTACTCAATCGACAAGTGTTATGGGCCTTTACCAACCAACCACTAACTATTTTGTTTTTTTTCTTTAATATGACAAATTGTTCTAGAGCGATCCCTTACAGGCGTAACATGTTGATGGCCTGAAAGACTTGGTGACAGAGAGAGGAGGAGATAGCCGCAGCACAGTGAATGTATTTTGGACTCTAATCAGTAAATGTTATGCGTTTATTAACTGAACATTCATTGCACCCATTACCGGGTATGATTGCAAGCAGCATTGGCTGCTGTTTGAACCAACTTCGTTGTCGTAATCGCTACCTACTCGACAATGCGGCAGCCCACAGTTGCAACTACATACCAATCATAATTCAAGTATATTCTACCGGATTGAAACCGGCTTCTTAACTACTTAACTGTAGCTGTACTGTAACTTCTTTAAAGGAGAGGATTACTTTCCAACAGCAGATAATAATTTAACGATTCCCTTTACAATATCTGTATCTGTTAATATAAACGCATTAGGAATCCAATGATGTCTATATATTTTTGATCAATATGCGATTTTACTATAATACAATCAAATTTCCATAGTCGGTTTGGATATGTCCAATCATATTCGTTAATGGACATGAGCGACCCGAAAACCTCAGCAGAGAGTGTTTACAAAAGTACAATTTTGCATTAATAGCAGATCGGTTGAGATAATTCTCTCTAATTTGCCTCTAATAAGAATTGCGTCCAATTTGAAAATAATATCTATTGTTCCCCTTACATTTTTTTGATTCTTTTCTATAAAGGCATATACGCCTTTTCTTTTCAACCCACGCCTAATGAAATTCAAGCAGCAACAGCTCCTGTTACCAATTTAATGGTTTTGAGGAACCAAAAAAAGGGATGTATGAGAGCATAGTTAAATCCCAATGAATAGACTAAAAATAGAATCAATAGATTGTCAAGGGGAAGAAGAAAAAGAATTAATTGAAAGGCGAAGAAGTGTAACTCCTAACTAAGTAAATGCCAATGGCACTAATTGTGCATCCTTCTGGGAGAGTGTCTCTCTGGGTGACACAAATTAATAGCGAATTTTCACACATTTTTCTTAGATGTTGCTTTCCTCAATTTCTAAAATGAAATTTTTCCACTTTTGGAACTATTAGGGATGCTAGCCAGCTGTTCAAAGGACTTACGCGACTAAAACACCCATCAATTTTAACAGAAATCCAAGTGCATCTTTCCTGCATCATTGGATGTATCCTCCATTTTAATGCGATTAATTTTAATCTTTCTCTCTTTCTTTGAAAAAGTTATTACCGTTGAAAAAGTCGGTATTAAAAAGCAATATATATATACAAATATATATATGCATATACATATACTATATACATATATATATATATATATATATATATATATACTATGCGAAAGGAAAAAAAATAGGAAAAGCAAATGTTTTTTTTGTCGTTTGTGGTTTTTATAATGTTTTCATTAAATACAATTTCCAAGATTAGCAGAAAGTTTTTTTGGAAAACTTCAACATATGCTAGACACTTATGAACACGCACGCATTAATAAGAATATTCTTGTATGCAGACAGACACGTCGTGCGTGCATGTTGATGACTCCCGTACTTTATGTCGAAATAATAATAATAATACTTTCATGTATGTTTACAAATATTTTTATATGTGTTGTGCGCTTGGTTGTTGTTTGTTCGTTTGTCGTTGTTTGTCTTCTTGTTCGCATTTTCAAATTAAGATTTCTGAGGCGTGTTATAAACATACAAATGAAAGCAATTAAATTATATTTAAATTATGAAAATTAATTGCAAAACTTTTACCTTGAAGTGCCTGAACGATAAAATCAAAAAATGTCACAAAATAATGACTCAGAGAATGAATTAGCCTTACGCTTATATAAATTCATGTATATGTATATATGAATGGAGAGCACATTTAACATACATTTTCCGTATTTTTTATTTACATTTAATGAAATTATTATTATATTGTATGTCTGCATATACATAATACGTGAATGGAATAAAAATTTCATTTATATATTTTTTTCGTGTTTAACTTATTCTTTTTTCTTTCGTGCACAAAACTCATATAAAATAATTGGAACCAAAGGAATCCTTTTCATTAAAAATCTACAGCATAGAGGAGGAAAAAGTTTTAGTTTTTCAAATTTTTGAGAATTCAAATCTTTGCCTATGACCCCCACAAGCATCAATATATTAGCTTTGTTTATAACCCGCATCGAAAAGAATGGCAGCAGTATTCGCGTTTGTCTTTCTGTTTATGTTACTGTAGGAATTTAACTATTTCGTCTAAACGCCTTATTCCTGACATCAAAGATGATTAAAATTTCAAGTAGTAATAATCGCACCGCGGTAAAAACCCCTTTTGTTACGCATCATCTGTTGTTGACTCGCTGAACATTCAAGAAGAAGACGAAGATGACAATACTACGTTATATTAAGGGCCCTACATCACACTGCGTCCCTTTAAGCTTCCCACAGTAACACCCACAAAAAACGTTAATGGCCCCATAAGAATACATGTCCTTGATCAATGTAATACAACATGGTCGTCCGTCTATCAACGATTTTTTCGCGCCCATTGCCAAGTACATAAAATTCGAAGCAACTTGAAATCTTGTTTCGAAAAAAGTCTTGCCTTGTCAAAATATGCGAAATTGTTTATCAGCTGAAGCTTATATAGGATATGGAATTAGTATTCGGGATAAATAGCATCTCCCATGAGCTCATTATAAGCAGATTTCCCTGTCTTGCAATTTCCATATATTAATTGGACGTGGTTGACCTCAAATGTTCACAATAAAACAAGAATACTTTTCTTTTTTGACCCACCACCCAAGGATGGGGGTACACTTATTTCATATAACGTTTGCGACACCCAAAAAGAAGCTTCAGAGATCTAATAAAGTCAGCGCAAAATTCTGAATTGATCAAACCATCTCTGTCCGTCTGTGTGTCTATGTTGTTGAGACCCTTCTTGCCGCAACAATGAAGATATCGACTTCAAATTTGGTAAAAACATTGGAGGTTTTTGCGCACAGGTTGGCACTGAAAATGGGTCAAATCGGTCAAAGGACACGCCCACAGCACCACGTAAATTGATAATACCTCTGCTTTTCAAAGCGAAAGGAAAACTGGTTTTTGCGCTTTACTCGTAGACTACACCCAGTAAATGTATAAAAATTCTGTGGGCGATTCTGGGTATGGCGCAAAATGAATGCAACTCCGTTTCACTAAGCAAAAATTTGCTCATTACTCATAATTTATGAAAGATACAAGACTGATATTTTCTACATGTTAGTTGAAGGAAAACTCTACTGTTTATATCCAGAAATTGAATAATTTGGCCATGCCCACACAAACTTATAAATGATTAACTTTTCTTTTCTTCACTTTTATAAGGTTGTATGTTTATTAATCATAAAGTAAGAGACAGACAGAATGTTTAGAACTATTATGCACATTTGCCAAATGAAGATATATTATCTGCCTAAAAAGGCATTAATTCTAAAATAAATATGGGGGACACCACAATGGGGTGGCTTCATTTTTTCTTAATACTATCATCGATATGGGTATCAAGTAGAAGGACATGGAAACTAAAAGGCGACAAGTTAAGTGTTCCAACCGAATATAACTTTCGTATTTGTTTTAATTCCATCCTATGAGTGGAGATTTGTTGGAATTAAAATATTTTTAATTTTATGTATAGCTCCTTAACCTCTCAAAAAGCGGAAGGATATTAATAAAAAATAAATCCGCGGAAGTTGGTTAATCATATCTACTCGTAATGTTCCTGAACACTTCGAGCGTAATCGCCATTTTCATCGAAATTTAATGTTGTCCCAAAATTTCCCCCTTTCAAAGAAATTCCAATCGCAAAATCCCGGAGGGCAACGAGTCAGATAAAAAACGAACTCATTAAATCTAGGCAAAGAAAAAAACAATATTAGACAACATAACATATGCACTAATAGTGTTTTCGTCAAACTATTTCAAATGAAAGCGCAAACGTTTATATTCACTAACCGTTTCGCGTCGAGCGGTGTCCATATGCGGCAGTCACATGGTGCATCACAACAGCTAACGTCGCTTACATACGGCAGTCATTTATTGCTTCACAGCAACTGAATGTGGTAAAGAATGGTAGAGTATAGCACTGGTACGCCATCGCGAAAGAGTTAGAGGTTTATTTCTAACGTAGGATGAAGAGCGAAAATTATTATAGATTTGTGATTCTAGTCGTCTAAATAATTATGGCGTCTACTAAGAAGGAAAATGTACGAGAATCTTTAAGAAAACAAAGCATATTAACTGTATGTTCGCTTGTTGTTGTTGACACTTTAAGACTAGACAGAAAAAATATTGTAAATTGTTTTCTGCTCGATGTTCTTCTATATATACAATGTCATAGTTTAAGTCGTAGACTGCTTAAGTTTGCTGCTTGTTAGTATTTTAAAAAAAAAAAAATATTGCAAAAACTGTTTACTTTGAACTGAAAGTTTTCTTTACAAGAAGTGTTTCCTTTGAACTTTGCTGTAGCTTTTTCTCTATGATGTTAGTCACAGTTTAATCGTTTAACCCTAATGACGGCGGGTTAATTCGGCTGAATGTCGTATACATAATAGTCAGAAAAGAAAAAAAAACACTTTCACACAAATTCTTCCCTCGCAAAGAAGGGGCGAGTCTCCTTTTACATAACCGTCGTCGACTATGTGGAGGAGGGATTCTCTAAAATGCATTAATGTTTCGATATTATAAAATGTCTTTGGAAAAGAAATCAGACAGAAATTTACCGACATAAGACAGAATTTATGTCAAAATATTTTTTTTTTCAATTTTTTAAAAAAAATCAACACAAGTGAAAAACTTTGATTTTAAGTTTAAGAGGATTTCTTTAAAATATTGAATGTTTTTGCTAATGAGTAGCCCGACAGATATTATCGACATAAGCCAGACTGTATGTCGAAACATTTCTTTGTGCAGTTTTTTTTAAAAAGTCAACACAAGTGAATAGCTTGGGTTTCAAGTTGAAGAGGATTTCTTTAAACATTTGAACCTTTAGTTAATGAACGTTTAAAAGGACATTACTCGCAAGCTTTGCCTTAATGTCATCTTCCATAAATATTATATAAGAGATGTGAGGTAAAAGAAAAAAATAAATAAATAAAATATAATTACAAAAGGAAAAGATTTTCAGCTTTAAGGAGAACATTGAAAACCTTTTACTGGATGTAGGCAAACGTGTTTCGCAATTCCAATAAACATGGAATTGAATGAAGGGAAGCCGTTTATTTCATATTCAATTGGACAGAATTTTTACGTTATCGAGAAGCGAAAAAAATTCTCTTATTCTCTTCTTATCATTCGTTTTATGCAATTTATGCAAAATATGCATAAATCTGCGGCGCATATATATCTATACATATATCGATGCTATAAGCAAAATCACACATTAATGATCCAGTCTTTTTGATGAGGTTTACCAGCCACTATTTTACTTTGTTGAAAAGTGTTCAACAAAGATGAACACTCCCGATGGGAAAATTTTATAAAAATATGCGAAGGCACAAGCCTAACGTGGAAGACATATAAATGGAAAAAATATAATTTTCTTCTTTTCTTTTTTTTTTATTTTTAGCAATGAATACAATTCGTTAGTTTGTTTTTTTTTTATATCAAAGAATGCGCACACATACATGTGAATTAGAATTCTTTTAAAAAATCACAGTTTTAAACACAAACCTGTTTATATTTGCACAAAGCTAATGGAGACATAGACTATAACACAACATAAACACACGCACGCACACAAACAAAAATGTATTGCAGTAAGTATTTAGTGAAGTATACGAAAATAATGCAATCATATGTACGAACCACCTCTTTGCGTATTCAGGACCACTTTATGAAAAGGAAATAATAAATGGAATGCAATGGTAAAATAACATTAAGAGCAGACAAAAGCACAGACAACCATAGGAATATAGAATGTAAGCGAATACATTAGAACCCAACCGTTGAGTGCATATTTCTTTCTTAGATTTCTACAAATATTTTATTGAATATTTTCAGTGCAAGTACATAAAGCAATTTATGAATTAAAATGATGAAAGCAAAGCAATCTTACATATGCACAGTTTCTCAAAAATGTCTTAAGATCGTACATATACATACATTGAGTGCACGCTTCTGCATATATTCAACAAAATCTTAGTAAGAGAGTGAATACAGACCTTTGAATTTTTGAATTGGTCGTAAAGTTGGCCAATACAGACTAGCTAGGGAAAGTGTAAAAGATTTCTTCTTTAATTTTATTCCGATTGCTTTATTAGCATGCTGCTAAGGCCTATTGCGGGGGTAAAAGCCCTTATAACTACAGAAGGTATGAAGAACATTATATTCAGTGAAAAATGTATCAATATTTATTACGTCTAAGACGACGATTTTCAGAAGAGTAATCTTCGAGCAGCTAAAAAGGCTTCGCTGACTTATTTATGCAAAGAATACCTATTGTCTTACTTTAGCATGAATTGTTTCTTAAGTTAGAGGAATGTCGGATATATTTTCAAGGCATAAACTTCCTAGCAATCAAAGAAAACTTACTATGTTTACACCTTTGTATTTGCCAACATCAAAGCGTCTTTATATATGGACATACTTATGCATATACATACATATTTACATACATATATAAATGTATACCTATATGTTCACACAATATGTTTATATAATCATATATTTAAATATATACATACACGTGCATATATGTATAATATATGCATACACATATTCACATATAGCAATATATGTCTATTTTACTCTATATCAAGGTCCGTCTGATGTGGAAAGAATACTAAGTCCGAAGAACTTTGCACTTTAATTAAACGATCTAGAGCTAGGCCAAAATTAGCAAAAAAAACAAAGTTTGAAGAGCGCTAAGTAAGTTAATCACATGGTGTTCAAACACGGCCGATACAAACTTCAATGGGTATTAGCATAGCTTCATGTGTACCGCGGTTTTTATTACTTTATTATCATCACTTTCCCAATACAAGTTTAAACCTTGTACGTTACACACAATTACAATTCTCCTCTGTTCTTGTCTTTATATCATTTTCGAGTAAACTTTATTTTTAATAAGAATTTATATAAAAATCTGATCATTTATTTCTGTTCTATATATCTTCGCATTACATATTTCCATAAATATTTTATGTATTTGTTTTTTTTTTTTTTTCATTTCTTTTCCTTTTTCAGTGCAGTTTTAATGGCTTATCGTGGGCAATAAAATGTTAATGTGGTAATCCTTTAATATTTTTGAATTGATAACTTTGCACATTTTTATAATACAAACAACATGCATGCATTGGTGTCCCACCTTCTCCCGATGATAACAGAAAACTGTTGGGACTAACAGAACACAAACAGTTTAACGCTCTGATATTTTACTAAATAAAATATAATCAATAAATAATATATTGAGTTTAATTTTGTCTAACATCATATAGAGCAACTAATGTATGCTTTTATCTAAGAGCTTAACAGACGACATTCTCGAAACAATAAATAAATCTCAAGATTTACGTATTTTCATGACAATTATGTTCGATCATATATTTACTATTATGCGCACCATTCGATCGATCACTTGCTTTTGCTTTTAGTTATTCATTTCATTCATTTATTTATTTTGCTTCAATCAAACAAAACAAAAAGACAATCCGCATATTGACGGTAAAAATAAATTAAAATAAAATTTTAAGTAAAATATAATTGAAAAAACAATACAAAATATTTTTGCGTCTATTTATTTATCTTTATATATTGACGATTTCGTTCAAGTCACTATACGCAATATACATCCGTTCGAACAATGAAAAAACATCCACTTTACACAGACTCTTTATCGCAACTAAACTTCATCATGTGCGAGGAAATTGAAATAATCCTTATTGCAAACAGCATACAACAAGGTACGAAGTCGTGCTACAGTAAACCCGAACTGTGAAAAGCATAGCCCGATTGAAGGAGAATAAACGATTCGTAAACAACGAACAGGGCCAAGTTGTCCAAAGCAATGCAAATTGAACGAGGCACGATACGAATTTCTCTCCAACACAGTTGCGGCAATTTAATAATATTCTTGGCTTGTGGATGCTGTATCCATGTTGTGTGCAACCTACACAACCGCAACAATGTACCACAAAACACGCGTCAAAAATGTTAAACGCACACATCAACACATTAATGGTAATGTGGACAGCCTCTGGCAAGTGCGGTTACTTGGCCATCAGGTAGTATTAGTTATTTGTGAAAAGGTAAGCTAACTATGTAGGAGTTTGAACAGCTGCTTCAAACATTTAACTGCACTTTACGAATTTTTTTTTATTCTCTTTCTTTTTTCATCATTGTTTTTTTTTTTTTTACGTACAAAACACTTTCTATATACACTTTTATATTCTAGTTTACAATTGTTAACAAGCAGCCTGCCTTCTTACTTCTTTTTGGGAAAATGTATTGAGACTTGTTAACTTTACTATGCCCAACTTTAGTCTCGTCATTATAATTTGGAAATTCGCTTTTTAAAAGGCCATATAATTTGCGTGCCAGACAATGATGATGATAGCGCTTAGCGTTGTGAAGTGTGCGAAGAGACAAGCAAAAAACGAAAAAAAGAAAGCAAAACTGACTTGCTTGTTAACGAACCTCGAGAGACGTCAAAACTTTTACCGAAAAACAAAATAAGAAAATAACTCGGGAAAACTTTAAAAAGTTATTTTTGTTTAAAGGAGTCAATACGCTTTTACTTTTGCACGTGTTCGGTAAACGTACTGCATAAAAAAACGCAACAAATTGAAATATTAATGCAAATGCTTATAACAGTACCGTTCAAAATAAAAATAAATTAATATGAAAATAGTACCGTATCTTCGAAGTACGCTGTCAGATGAAAAAGTGAGGAAAAACAAACAAGTAAAAATGTACACTTAGTTCAGGGCCAAGCTGAAGTACCGCTTAGGTCATATTTAGGAAAATTTTCTTTAACAAAATAGTTAAACACACAACACCTGTTTATATGCAGAGTGTAGCGCTTTTTAAATCCTGACAATCTTATGTCAAACTTCGATTAATATCAACGAAAACAATTTGCGATTTTCAATAAATTTATTCACTTTAACCTTTCAGCGAGTGCATATGAACTTCGAATTTTTCCACGCATGTAATTAGGCTTAGGCAAGGGATTCCGAATAAAACAAAGAAAGCTTACGAGTAAATCATGATTTAAAAAGAAAATATACGTTCTGTGTAAACTATGCGCACTTACAGAAAGGCCTAATAAGTCACAAGGCAGTCACAAGCTTTTTTTTGGAGTTTCAATCTTCTTTTATAACAAAATGGGTATTGGAGCGTTTTATTACGAGCATTGCTCTGGAAGGTATTATAAATTTGGTAAGAAGTCAGACCAACAACTACGACTAGAAAAAACACATTGTTCACTCTTATCGTTAAAGACCAAAGCCGTAAAAAAACAAAGTACGGCTCTCGATCAATAATATCGAACGTAATCTGTATCACTTCTTTAACGAAGAGTAGAACGCCTTGCATAGGTCGTTTCGCGTGCTATAATCGAAATATCGACCATATCAAAATTATTATATTCTACCATTTCCGGTCATTCATTTGAGAAATCAATACGCGAATTTCATTCTTTCCGCTCTCTGTACGCACGTTGATTGAGAATCAACTTCTGATAATCGAAAAGAAAGACAGACCTCCTTAAATAATTTAGATAATTAAATCGGTTTGAAACACTGGTTGAATAAATTTAGTCTGGACCTGGCACGTAAATGGGCAGCTGCTAGAAATAACTACTTGACACTTCCTAACTTGGCAGAAGTGTCTGAAGAGAGGAGACAACTTTCATGATGACATGTGAAAGAGTTCGGCACAGACAGCTGTTGAAAGTAGCGAACAAATCGTTTAGGAAGGAAAGACTACCGCTTAGTTCAACATGAGATCTTAACCAAGGTTTGCTGAACGCTATTAATGAGCCGAGCGCTGGATTTGCAAATTGCGGAACGAAAGCAACATCGAGCAAGATTTTCGGAACAGCATTTTTCAAAGAATAAGTTGGATTTTACCCGTCGACAAATGACCGTTCCATCAAGAAATCGCAAAGTGGACTGAAGTTTCTGATATCGAGATTTTAGGATGCAAAGGGAATCGTGTTAATCGACTATTTGCAAAGATGTAAAACAATAGTAGTTGGGTGTTGATAAACCCTTTTGGACCAGATGGATGCGGACGTTGAACTTATCAACAAAGGTCTTTAAACAACACCAAAATTAAACAAAAAAAAAGAGAAATACTTGGACAAGGGTTCTCTTCACTAGGTCTGGATCTCCCTTGCATTTACCCCTAAACTTAAGTAGATTTTAAAGGGAAGGCATTTGCCATTGATTGATTGAATGATGTAGAAGGATATTTTAAACATCGTTCACTGAGGTGCAAGAATTGAAGAATCGTTGAAAAAAGTTTTGAACCCAATAATAATGATTATAATTATACGCAAGAAGTATATTAACTGACCGACAAAATGCTTACAACACATACAAGAGGCATGTAAGTGGGAACTTTTCGATTATTAAACTGTGATTCCAAAGGACAGAACGTTTTTCTATTATTTTTGAAATTTTTTTACTGCGTCAAAAAGATAATCTTGGCTCCAAGAAAACAATTGGTGTTCTCGAATTTTGCCTATCGCATCTCAATTTAAATCCTGAATTTTATGAACGAAACAAATCCTTTACTATTGCATTTTCTTTCAAATTTCTTCTACGCCGTCCAAAGGAAAGCTTTTTTTTTTATGCAGATAATAAGGTGCAGCAATCTGATGCATAGTTAGGAAATTTCTTCGTTCGTAGTAAGGCGACTCGAATACATGTCCGAATGGATGTCCGCAATAAAGAAAGTTTAAAATTGAAAAATAGAACAAATTTTAAAATATAATTTTTTGTTTAATTATTTTTAAATTTTTCGTTTAATTTGATGGCAAGATAAGCCAGTAAACAGTTTACAAAAATTGCATCCTTTTATTTCTGTAGAAAGTGGAAGAATGTTATTGAAAACATGGACCAGAGGAGGTGGCAATTTTTATAAATAGTTAGTTATGGGGACCAGAGTACAATGTCTACCTGCAGTAGATTTCTGGAATGTTCATATTAAGATTACGATCTCGAAACATTGTCTAGAATAAGAAATGTGATGAAGCCTTCGGGATTCTTTTGTTTATTACAATGCGACAATGATTGTTATCAACAAATCGTAAAGATACCGTAACTTTATATTTTGTTTTTGGGACATGATCAGAAATAATCGGAACTTCATTAAGAGTCTTAGCCTGAGCAGGTCATTCAGGAGCATTAACAGCATATGCTTTTATTATAATTTCCTTTATAGTAATACCTGCTATAATCGGAGGATTTGCTAATTGATTAGTTCGCTTAACATTAGGTGCTCCTGATATAACTTGTTCTGGTATAAATAATATAAAAATGTGGACTTTGAAACTTTGGCTTGAAGCTTCTTTTATTTATTACTCTCGTTAAACTAAAATCGAAAATTCGATGAGTCATTCAATCGACAGGGAGTCCTCTAATAATTAGCCCCAACATGCCAGTATGTACATGTGCAACAAGAATGTTTGTATAGAAAATTCGTGTTTACTCTTTGATGGTTTATTTAATGCTTACAAATATCTTATTCGATCGATACCAAGGTTGCACATGGATGACATTGAGACTGTTGGCTTGCAAGTTACAATTATATTAGTGACACTACTTATATGACTACTTTCGTACGTTGTTGTCCGCTCGAGTAACTGCCGGTTTCCATTCCGGAGCGTAGTGAAAAAATTCTTTTCATTTCGCTTAATCAGCGCCAAATAGCATTCGGAATCATCAACACGTGGTCAAGTAGGAGTAAGCTCCCTTTAAAAAAAACTTTTTCATAGACCAATGTTTATGCAAGATGGTAAACACAGCCATCATTGTGTCAGCCATCTCGCACACACACAATCTCGCTTTCTGGCTTTCTCCAAAACGATTCTGGCCAGTATTTTTATGTTTTCTTTAAGAAAAATCCAATTCGTGCGACCAAGACGTTCAGCACTATTGGTGTCCTTGAAACCATTGACAAGTTGTTGTTTTCGACTAAGAAGAGGCGCTGTAATACTTTTTAAGCTAATGTTGAAATTGAACCGTGTTTTTCCAATTAAAACGCAACACTCCAACGCAACACCCCAAAATTTTGCAAATTAAAAAAGTAGCTTGTAAACGAAGGTACAAAATGTCCTCAAATTTCGTTTGAAAGCTGATGCTGTCTAAAAGTCATATCGACTCGCCAATAGGGCGACATTCATCAACTTATTGGTTGGCTTGTTATATATAACAATTTTCTCCTTATTTCTGTTGTGGGTAGAAATGTTACTTTTCCATAAGCGTATTAAAAAATTCGAACCGAACGGAATACAATTTATCCTTAGTTCTTTCTTAAATTTAATTGGGATCACAAATGGAAAGGTGTTCAACAACTCGCAGGCCCTCTGAGTACGCAATATGTTCTATTTAAAATTCTTTCTCAGGCAAATAAAGTTTTTCACTTCGGAAACCCTGAGTACTCAGAACACGCATATTTTTAGAGCCACCACTGAAGGATGTACGTATACTTATTTTGTTTTCCTTCATAATGTACATAACGTCCACAAGAAAGCTTGCCATACCCTACAAAGTATATATATTCTAGATGTAGAGTGAAATTTTGAATTGATTAAGCCCTGTCTGTCCGTCTGTTCGTCTGTTTGCCTGTGTAGTGTGTGTTGTTGGCACTCTCCTAGTCGCAAAAATAAAGATATCAATTTGAAATTTGGTAGAAACATTGAAAGTTGTCGCACACAGGTTGATATTAAAAATGGGCCAAATTGGTCAGAGCAGAGGCCTATAGTGGAGCATAAACTGAACGTAATTCTGTTTTTCTTAGCAAAGCTATGTGGTTTTTTACTCGTTGCTCAGAAATTATAAAAGTTGGAAAGCTGAAATTTCCCTTACGACACACTATACTCTTTACGTGCCAAAATGGAAAAAGTCGGCCATGCCCACATAAAGTTAGAAGTGATTAAATTTTATTTTTTTCACTTTGTTAAGGTTTTACGCATAGTTATCATAACGCAAACTAGACAGAATGTTTAAAACGATTTTGCGCATTCTTGAAATGAAGAGATGTTATCCGCTTAAAAATGGGTTAATTCTAAAATGAATATGATGGAGACCGCGACCTGGCGGATTAATTTGTTCTTAACAATATTAGCGATATGGGTATCAAATAAAAGAATTTGGAGAGTAGAATGCGAAAAGCATAGTGGTGGGTATACGAGATTCGGCGTTAGCCGAATATAATGTTACTTATTTTTAGGTCATTTAGACAAATATAAAATTTTTGAATAAACTTTATATTAAAAGTAGTCGCCAATAGGTCAACATATAATCAGCATATAAATAAATAATATTCTCTGTGCATGTGTATGTATGTATGTATTTTATGCTATCAAGAAGAATTTCGGAATTTTTATTAATATTCTTGAATTGCTGGCTATTCACAAGATGCTCTCTATTTCTTACTGCTTCTCTAACAGACAGTAAGACTGTTTACTATTATTATTATTATTATTATTATTATTATTATTGCATATTTAAATAAACATATGTCGATGTGCATTTACTTATGTGTATGTTTTCTAGGTAATAAATAATTTCCATTCTCAATACAAAAAATTCAATTAAGCCATAATTGAAAATGCAAACATTGGATGAAAAACAAATACCGGTGCTTTCAATAGGAAATTGAAGCATAACAAAATCAAAAGAAAAATGGAATAAGGAAATAAAAGGGAAGAAGAAGTGTAAAAATAAAATATTTAAAAACTCGATTTTAGCTTTCTTATGCTAAGGACATCAATAACAGTCATCGAGCGCTAACTATGTCAACAAAGAAATGGAAATTCTTCGAATAAATTATGTATAAATGTAAAATAAATAAATTGAATTCGAATCAATATTTTGAACGAAAAAAAAAAAAAAAAAAAGAGAAGAACTTTATAAACTATTTAAGATCAAAACTAGAAAAACTATACACAATACATGTGTGAACTTAAAAGCACCTTCCACCACTTCATTCTCAGCATTCGTATGCCCACTCTGACACACCTTGGATGATATATGGCAGAGAAATTGCTGCAACTGCCACAATGCCACAATGCATGGGGAAGTTTCTTTCGTTTTGTTCACGCTACAGAACTTTGTCTGTTGTTTTCACCTACTTAACACCTTCTACAAAAGAGAAGTTAAAACGTATTTGTAAACACTTACATACCGACAGATATACACAGATATATATAAAGTTCCTTAACATCTACTCTCATAGATAAAAATGTGTGCTAAGTTTGCGATGCCGTTTGCGTATTCCGTCTACAATAAGAACAAAGAAATGGAACAGAGATTCCATTAGCCTTAACCAAATATTATCCATTAGGATTACGTCAGCCATTAGCAGTAACAATGATATGAAATTTACTACGCTTCACAACGTTGGTAGGCAGTTTATACTTTCAATGCAACAATTTTCTCACAATCGATCTATTCGAATAAAACCACTAGAAGCTTAGACGGAGGACTCTACAATTTTTCGTGGACGCCTGCAGTATATATTAAATTTCCCTGTGTCGAATAAGATGCACTCACCAGCTCTCCTCGCAAAGTACGACATTCTCCCATTACTCTTGAAGTACCACATTTGCTGAGTGTGTGCGGACAACCGCTCGATTGTGGGAAACTAAGGCGTATCTAATCTCATCTCTCATGTAGTACCAATGAGATTTTCGAGGAAGCCACTGACATCGCGAAGATTCCACGGGAAGCCGCTGCCGGCTGTCAGGATGCACTAAGCCAAAAGCAAGAAAAGACAACTCTGTTGGTCCCCCGACACTCGCGCTAGCTTTCTATTGGCTTATGACGCCTTTAAGCGATGCAAGTGGACTTAGATTTTCCATACATCCGTACAACCGGGATCCAAATCCATTTCTCCTTCTTGCTGTCTCTCCTCCTCTCTTCTTCCTCTCTCTATCTCTCTTATTATCTCTAATTCTCTCTCATTGTCTCCCTCCCTCACACCCTGTAACCACAATACAATACTCTTTCATTACAATATTCTTCACAATCTAATCATTCACTCGATAGGGGACGGTCTCAACACATACAATTTCTCAGACTCAGACGTTTAGGCACCTAGAGAGAAAAGAAGCCATTTTGTCCCTTTGATCACAAGGGTCTTGGTCTTGTTCCGCTAAAGAAATTTGTCGACTTGTTGAATTGTTATCTGAAATATTCCGCGTCAAGCCTCTGCTTATATCCAGTGTTTGGAGTAATGGGTATCCAAGGTTCGCTACGAGTTGTCTGCGCACAATTCGGCTCTTTTTTACATTGCCTTGGGAATACCTATAAATTTTGAACTAAGAATATTTAAGCGCACATGCTATAATGCATCCAAGCCCTTTAAAATTATTATTAAGCGTTGAAAAAACTGTTAAAAGACTGATGACTTTTTTCTCTCTTTTCTATCTTTTTCTTTTGTTTTTGTTTTTTTTTTTTGTTCGACAAGGTATAGAAAAATGCAAATCATTTGTATGCGTATGTATGCGTTTGAGTATGTGTGGGGGGTAATAAAAAAAAAAATAAGTCTAAAAATTTTAAATCTAAAATAAAAGACTTTCTTTTTAGCTCACATATCTTACGAACAACAGCTACAACAGTTGAAACTTTTGAACTTTATAGTCAATAGAAAAAAATATTGTTAAGATTTTTTTTAAAGTTTCCACGATAAGCAAGCAGCACGTCTCACATCATGCTATTCGACGCTGTCACTGTCTGTTACGTCTACGTGCTGACATTGCGTTGCTGTGTGGTTAAAAAAATTGTTATTTCATTGCATGAACAAGTGAATGTTTTTGGATTTATATGCACCCCCATCTCCGCGCATCGACTACTCACTGCACCCAAAACTATACGACGACAGTACGCAATTTCACACCTTTTTAACGGGGATAAAAATCGAAAATAACTTCTAATAGAGAACGAATAGCCATCTCAATCCAAAGATTTCAACTAAGTAACGCAGATGGAAATGTGGAAAAAAAAAAAAAACTAAATACGTTTTCACTTATTTTCGTTTTACACAAAAAAAAAGGAAAACCATGCCATTCAAATGCTTTTCTTCTATTAACATAATAGCGAAGCAGCTGTTGAAAGTACTGTTGAGCAATCGAAGAGCGTTGTTCTATATGAAGATATGTAGATAAAAACAACGTCTGATTAAATGATTTCTACTTACACATACGCATGCAAGTGCTTAGTTGCAAAAAAAATGTTCTTTAAACGATTTCACATTTAATTTAGAAATTATAACTCTTTCAACTCAACGCTCACTAAAGAGATGTGATAAAGCGATGTATAGTTTAATAGCAATTACGTCGCCTAAAGCCTAAAACATCAGCACACGAAATTCCGCTCTTTATCCGCATAATTGTTAAAACAACAAGAACTGAAGAACCGATTGACTTGGCACTGAATTATCGACTTTCCGGCCATAAAATAATATTCGCACATAAAATCTAATATTTGCTGCTATTTAAAATTGACAAACGGTACTCTCTCAATACATTTACAAAGTTATATGTATGCCTGTACATCTGTATATTTCGCATGAACATGTATGTATTGGCAAGCCCCAAAAACACAAGTGAAGTTGCATCAAGTAATGAATATATATGGTGGTGGGGTTTAATTGGGATCAGAAAATTGATGACGTCTTTTCACCGTGCTAGTGTGCTCTTTGAAGCAATTTTTCCAAATTAGTTGCAATTAAGCAACCGGTAATTAGAACTCCAGGAAATATTTATGTACATATATGTATATATATATCAATATGATAAAGTTGAGCATACAAGCACATAGGAGCATAAGCAACTGACTGGTGTGTTCATGTTGATAAAATGGTACTAATGCGGCTTTCTGCTGTTCTTCTTGAACTCCATAATCAATATTATTGCGCTTTTCTTAATTAATTCGTGACGTTTTATTTTTCATTATACTTTAAGATATTGATTGTAGTACTGGCTATATATATATATATATATTTATATGTATATATGTGCATATATATATATTTTGTTATGGAAGTATAGCTTAAATGAAACATGGAAGGAAGCTGCGTATTAGTCAACTCACATAAATTTTTGTTAATTGGACACGCATCACCCTGCCGTTCATTGAGTTGTTGAAAGAAATGTGTTGAGTAAAGCAACAATGTAAATATGAGACCGGAATTTTCCCATACTCTGGCACTTCCCACTTTAACACTGGCATGTGTGGACAATGCACATGTCTGAAGTTGTGTCTTTTTATAGCCAAGACAAATCTGACAATAATCAGTAGTCGCAATAGCAACACTTAACGAAATGCGAAAACATTTTTGCTTTGCAAGGAAAATATCGAGCTTTGCGCCAAATAAAAAGCATTTGTCGAAAGCATTTCTTCTTCGCCATTCGCCCTAGATCCGCGCTTGCCGTTCCTCGTCCATTGACTGTGCGATCGGATCGCTTTGGCAGGAAGATAATGTTCAGAATATGATGGAAGAAAAAGACTAAGGTCTGTCAAGTCTGATGAAACAATTCATCGATTTGAGCCTTTCGCTGTTCGAGCAAGGAAACGAGCGTAATATCAAAAAAGACAACACAATTTTTCACATTAATCCATAGCCAAGGATATGGCAAGAAGATCCCAAAGATATGTTTATCCTTGATTAACATGGATATCGATTGATTTATCCATGTCTGTTCGTCCGTCTGGCTAGCTTCTGGCAACAAAGGTTGCAGACAAACAACCTTGTAAATAAAATTTATGATTGTAAGAATCTTTGAATGGTCAACACAATTTTTATTGCAAAGATACTTGACAAATGAAAAGTGGAAAGTTTCCAAAGACGAATTGATAGCCGTTCGCACAGCAATTTCCTTTTATCTCCCCATCAAACGTCTTCCCGCGCAGATACAGCGAATTGAACGTCTCAAGCAAGTTAGTACTATGAAGAATCAAACTCACACATGTCCGACAAGTTGAACTGAGCGCCGTGGCTACGGGCTGACGATCGCAGAAATTGGGAAAAACAAAAGCCAGCTTGTACCGCATATTGCCCAAAAGATCTTGACCTGTCTTCTTATGCTTTGCAGCGGACAAAAAAATTAAAGCCAACACAAGGCCGTACGTTTGCGGATTGAATGCTGGAATGCCTGAACGAGGGGATGATCATTTAAACAAAACTTCGCCTTCTATACGATGAGACTCAAATACTTGAACGACGCTTTTAGCCACAACGAGTAATAATTTCATCTTTAAACTGACAACGTGACTAAATCGTATCTTTTCAAAAATGCGGCTGCCTTGGCCGCTTCAGTTAATGGATTGTTTTACCCTAAAATGTTGAGTAACTTCTTTTGGCCTGAAATTGATACCGTAGATGCGGAGGAGGATAGCTCTATAGCCAAACCGTATATACCATAATTATGACATATAAGCGTTTGAAAACTCAGTCCAAAGTTTCAACATACGTGTAGACTTGCTTTATAGCCTTGATCTCAAACGCTCATTAAGGAGTAGATTAACAATACGTATCTCGTTTTGTGGTAATTCCTATAATAACTATTAAGAAGACGGATTGGAGGATGGGCCAACACGTATACGTACAGACGAATTGATGTACAGGTGTTCATTTGGTTTGGAAGGACAAATGGGCGGCAAGTAATTTCTGATGAGTCATTCTAGCTCTTACAAGCCTGTAAAGCCAAGTAGTACAATTGATTTAATGCAAATATCCCTACAATTAAATGTCATCTCCTTTAATACATGCTGCGACAACATACATGTATGTGACCTTTATGCAGATGCTGTGTTGCAATGAAACAACAATTTTTTTATTTATTTATTTGTATCTAGTGCTTATGCGATGCTGGTCAACCTTTCCTTCCAAATTCAAGTCAGTAACAGTTAGAATAGTTGTTTGTGCAATTAAGTCTGCAGCGTAAGTTAGGTATAAAGTAATTAAATTAATAATTAATTATCCACTTGAACACTTTTTTCTTTCTTTGAAAAACATGAAAAATGGAAATGTTTTCTCAAAATGGGTCTCCGATTTAATTGGATAAAAAGCTACAGCTTCGCTTATGCTTTCTTATGCTGTTCTTTTAGTTGCTGAAATCCTATTTGAATAGAGGCTTTACGGTATACGCTACAATCGAAATCACCTGGGAATCTTCTCCTTTCACCTGGGAAAAAATTTTCATTCATTGGTAGAATATTTTGGAAAATTTGAAAAAAAAAACGATGGGGTTAGTAAACATCAAAATTTCGTCAAACTTTTCGCTGACGTGAAGAAGGAAAATTTGGATACCGTTAGCTGCATCGCGATTTGCATACGACGAGCTTTCACCGACAAGAGTGTCGAGGCTCTGGAACATGCATTAGGTTTTATAATGCATTCATCCTAGTAAACGTGAAAAGCTTTGAAAATATTTTGAGAAAAGTGAAATGTTTTTATGCAGACATGAGCAAAATGAGAGGCAGGAATTCAGGCAACAATTTTTCAAATTTGAAAGCTTTTTAACGAAGAACTGTTGCAAATGAAGCTCCTAACACTAACACATTTTGCAAGTAAAATACATTCCAATACAGGGAAAATTTTAACATTGCATTGAGTGGCTTGCCGCGTGTAACAGGAAACTGCTTACATTTTACTCTTCTCCAGATTTCTTTAAAACGTTTTGGAACGACAACCAGTCTTGTTTATTATATTAAATCTTTTCATTTTTCGGAATTTCTGGGGGGCAAGAAGCAATCACTTGCAAATTATTATTTTTTTTTTTTTAATTTGAAACAAATTTATACATCCTTACTATGTGCCACCGAAGGCTGTTATGCCTAACATTTCTGTTAATGCTCTTCGCCCTCTCTTCACGTTTAAAGGAATGTTAGTATTGGTTTAAGAAACATTCAAGAGCTGCGAGATGTTATTTCTCTTTATTCCTAACCTAACTGTGCAATGTTACGAAGTAAAGTGCCATAGAAAACGAACATGTACTACTTTTACGCTTACGAACCGAAGGTCGCTCTTAGTCTTTTTTGGTTAATTTCCACACATAAATCATATTTAAAAAACATATTAAATTTTGAAATATCACACTAAAGCGGTTTATATACTCTAGTGCAGAATATAAGGAGCTAATATTAACACATATATATGTATGCATGTTCCTATGCATATATATAAATATTTGTTATGATTGAATTTTTCAATTTTACAGGCGATACAAAAAAGTTATGACTAATTCTAGAATTCAAGGGATAAATGGTCTTGCGATATTTATAAATGGAGCAACAACAGGCAGTATTCGACAGTCTTGACCCATTTTAAAAGAAGCTAAGAGGTATTTTGACGTTTCAGAAATTTTGTCGTCATCGAAACGTTATAATAAAACTTGATCTAAAGCATTTAACCCTCATACGAATATATGTATATGTGAACACTTTCAGTAATCGGCGACATCTATCTCTATTTTTTTATTATGGGCCGTTAAATTTCTCGTATATACCTGCCAGCAAGAGTGCTTCATGCGCTAGCATTTGTTTTAGCAAATCTAGTAAATCCCTTTGCCTTAGTTCATAACGCTCAGAAATATGTAATAGAGAAAGACGTAAAACATGCATGTCTTTGATTTAATATTCGAATATTATAAACTACCGTACACTTTCTGCCGAATTGACTCCTAACGACAATCGATGTGCATTATGATAATTAAATTGTGTAGTCTCCAAATCAGTGGATCGTCACCTGCCAAAATTTCGGCCACACTACTGAGCATTTCGAAATTTATTTTGACTGTTCTCGGCATTCGACCTTCTTAACCGTAGCTCCTTTCATATATAGATGGTCCTTTTTGATTGTTGGGTGGAGATGGACCAAGCCAATAGATTTGTGGCTAATATATGTCCAGATAATAAAATATCGTAACTATAGTCAGTTGAGTTAAGTGTAATTGTGTGTGTATGCATAATTGTACTGGTTGAGTGTTGAAAATAAAACAGTGTTCCAAACTTTGGATGGCATTGAAAAAGAAATGCCATAGTAATATAAAAAAAAATTTTTTGTTTTTTTTTTAAAGATAAATTCGCTTTTCTAATAAAGCAAATTAGTTCCGCGAGATGACGTACATTTTTTGCTGCAAAGAGATCGAGGAGACTGTTATACAACTTGAAAAAGCTGAAGGAATCTCTAATGCCGTCAAACCTGCGACATCTAAAGATTAGATGCTCAGCAGACACGACAACATTGCTTCGCAAGCTTCACAAACATCACATGGTATAGCACGAATCATTTTTTATTTTTAATTGAACTTTATCGTAAGTGTGCCCAGTTATGAGTCAATAAAGAATTTTGATTTCCCGGGAATTAAAAGAAGATACAGAAACAGGCTTCCGTAGTGATCGAATTTTTCTCTATCCACAGAAGAAATAATGCAATGAAGATAGGTTAACGTCCATTCACTCAATAATTTTGCAAAATAACTTTCTCACACGATTTTCTCGTCGATGAATTGATTGCTTCAGTGGAAGCGTGAAGTATGGCACCATCCAACAGTTAAAAGCAAACCTGTTGCAGCACGAAAATTTTTAAAACAAATAGTTGCTAATATACACGATGCATATACATTGATCCATTGATCTGTAACGATTACAGTTTTTGCTTAGTTCTCTGATCTGAAACGTCAAGAGCAAATTTCATCAAACCCAAGCTCGTCTCTCCTGACAATTCTATCACACTTGCAAAACCACGATATCATATATGTTCATTTATCTTTGTTTCAATACTCGACGAGTTACAACTATCTCCCCATAGTTCTCCCCTTGGCTATCAATACTGTTTTCTTGGCTCTAAATAACATCTATTGAGAGAAATATGTTGACACGGTATGGATTCTTTGATAGTGTGAATGTGCTAAAGAAAAGAGACCATTTTTCTTAAACTTGTACTTTTGTTACTTTAAGTCACGAGGTCTCTCACGTCGATAAGTATTAGTATTAAAGTTTAGATCCATAATTGATTGAAAGTCTACGTTATGCTCTCTCTGCTCTGTTGCTATTGCTACTGCTCTCTATTGCCAAGATGATTTTCGATTTCCACCTTTATATTTGATCTTTTGCCCTTAAATCGGAGTAAATATGTATGTAAAGTGTTGTTTTGGTTTGTTAAATTGTAGGAGTAACAGCAAAGGAATTGTGTTGACTTTAGGCCAATAACAATATCCGAGAACGTTAAAGAATGGGGACAACTTTCAACTTTGTATTTTAACGCAATCGAAAAGTATTCGAGATTGTGTGTATGGTACACTGTCACGGACACATATAAAACAGTCCTAAACAGTGCTAAACACTCGTAGTCACTTCTGTATACTCTTTGAAAAATAACAAAATTCAACATAGAAATCAAAACCGTCCTAAGCAGTCCCAAACACTGGTAGACACTTCTTCTGCATGCGCTGCATCCTGCGTCAGCCGTAAACTCACTTCATTGGCATAATGGTTGCATGGACCATATATACATTTTATATTCTCTTCCGACTTGGATATGTAGGCATCGACTCAAGTTCGGTTCATCTAGCTTCCGATTTCCACAATTAGGAAGAAGGTAACCTTCTTAGCTTATCTCCCACAACTGAGCTGAAAGTTCAATGGAGAACTCTAAACTAATGAAAAGTTTAAAATTCACGATTTGTTCGAATTGCTTTACAATTTTAATGCATCTGCTTGATCGTGACGACGCTTACAAGTCCAAGTCCAAATCGAAAATGATTCTGTTATTTTTTCGCTATTTTTAGTATGCGAATCATGAGAAGAAAAGTTTCCAAAGTTTGCTGCGTCTTAAATGGAGCGCTTCAAATTAATTTACCAGCAAACTTGGAAACTTCATTATAAGGCCTTAACAGCTAGCTATTCGTTTATTTTAAGCATTTAAGTTTTAGAGAGAGAAAAAATAAACCATAAAATCAATTTGGTGAACATGCGGGATTAAACGAACATGAATGTATGTATACTTTCTCCTTTTGTTTAATTTACTAATGGTTACCAACCGAACTCAATCGGTAAACCGTTAGCCAAAAAAATGAATTCATCCAAGTAAAGTCAAACTAACCTATAAACCTAATACATACATACATATATACCTATAAACCTAATACATGGCCGCACTCAACGTAATGTCGATTAGTTTTCATTACCCGTCTAGTGTGGCAATGTTTGTTTTCTTTTTTTTTTTTTTTCAATTTTGTCTACGGTCTAGTTAAGGTATGTGTGACAATAGTGTATTGATGGCCCCCCTGTGCTCCCCTTTTTCCAGAGAACATA